>JAZHYW010027256.1:0-16854 GCA_037355805.1 Ixodes ricinus | reverse complement strand
CATCCCCAGAAATCTGTGCCATCGCATGCTAGCGCCATCTCTTGGCGGATTATGGCAACGCTCCCATAGAAGCAATGTATTAAATATAGAAATACGGCAATATTTGCTCAACATCACATTTTTTCAGATTTGCCATGCTACCCGTCCAATCTCTGACACGATCCAATCCTTCCGCAAAAAAGTCAAGATTACAGCGCATAAACTGCAGGTTCCTCATTCGAGTAAATTATTTGATGCATAGCCACTATGGGTGGTATCAGGTTTGATCGGTTTTTAAAATATATTATTAGGTGAGTGAAATAAATTTTAATTTTATATTATAAATACAACCCTCCCCCAATCATATGACAAAGTTTCGTGATTTGTATGATGTTTTGTAATGCGTAGAAAAAACATCCTTCTGGGGCACCTCTCCCAAACGTGCCACACAAAGTGATTTTCAAACCTCCCTAATTTAAAAATACAGAAAGATACGAGATTTGCCATATAACTGCGACAAGGCAAAAACATCCAGGAAGCGTAGTGTACGCTCTGTCTTCTCTCAAACTTATTTGCTCGGGTTCCTGAGACCAGTTTGTCGAACCAGGCGCATAATCGATCAGCCAGCTGTTCAGAATCGTTTCCTGCATTCTGCTGCTGGGATCACTAAACTACCAAACAAAGAAAGCAACTATTTGTTTTTTCATTTAGAAATTTTATCATGGCTAAGAAAAGGTATAGAAATATTGTTATTAATCATTAAGAAATTATTGACCTTGGCGAAGCTACATTTAAGGCGAATAAAGTGGGAATATTGAGTGATTATTTGGCAAGGAAGCTGACTGTACTTGATGGTCTCTTCATGACACGTCAAGCACATAAATTCAAAATATCAAGTAAAAAACATGTCGGTCGATCCAGCGAGGAGAACATTGGAAAATGAGAACTACGTAACGTCCTCGCTCGAACGCCATTCCCATCGAGGAGGTTTATTTTCAAGGATATGCAGTTGTACCATGATTGATTTGATGGACTTAAATTTTATCATTTTTCCCAGTTAAAGACCCGAATGTTCTAAACAAGTTCCTTGTGGATGAGCGGAGGCCCAAATTTGAAAAGTTGGACGAAGCCGTCAAAACGGAAAAACCAGGTCTAGTTTGAAGCGGTTTTTCTCAAGACAGATTTATTTCCAAGTATTTGCCATGGCACCAGCATGTAGTAGAGGGATGAAAATTATATATTTCGCCAGTAATGGGTGCATGAGCCGTGCTCCAAAAGTTCCCTGTGAAGGCGCGGGTGCTCAAACTTTAAAAATGGGACGAAACCGTCAAAACGGAAAAACCAGGTCCACTTCGAAGCGGTTTTTCTCAAGACAGATTTATTTCCAAGTATTTGCCATGGCACCAGCATGTAGTAGAGGGATGAAAATTATATATTTCGCCCAGAATGGGTGCATGAGCCGTGCTCCAAAAGTTCCCTGTGAAGGCGCGGGTGCTCAAACTTTAAAAATGGGACGAAACCGTCGAAACGGAAAAACCAGGTCCACTTCGAAGCGGTTTTTCTCAAGACAGATTTATTTCCAAGTATTTGCCATGGCACTAGCATGTAGTAGAGGGATGAAAATTATATATTTCGCCCAGAATGGGTGCATGAGCCGTGCTCCAAAAGTTCCCTGTGAAGGCGCGGGTGCTCAAACTTTAAAAATCGGACGAAGCCGTCAAAACGGAAAAACCAGGTCCACTTCGAAGCGGTTTTTCTCAAGACAGATTTATTTCCAAGTGTTTGCCATGGCACCAGCATGTAGTAGAGGGATGAAAATTATATATTTCGCCCAGAATGGGTGCATGAGCCGTGCTCCAAAAGTTCCCTGTGAAGGCGCGGGTGCTCAAACTTTAAAATCGGACGAAGCCGTCAAAACGGAAAAACCAGGTCCACTTCGAAGCGGTTTTTCTCAAGACAGATTTATTTCCAAGTATTTGCCATGGCACCAGCATGTAGTAGAGGGATGAAAATTATATATTTCGCCCAGAATGGGTGCATGAGCCGTGCTCCAAAAGTTCCCTGTGAAGGCGCGGGTGCTCAAACTTTAAAAATCGGACGAAGCCGTCAAAACGGAAAAACCAGGTCCACTTCGAAGCGGTTTTTCTCAAGACAGATTTATTTCCAAGTATTTGCCATGGCACCAGCATGTAGTAGAGGGATGAAAATTATATATTTCGCCCAGAATGGGTGCATGAGCCGTGCTCCAAAAGTTCCCTGTGAAGGCGCGGGTGCTCAAACTTTAAAAATCGGACGAAGCCGTCAAAACGGAAAAACCAGGTCCACTTCGAAGCGGTTTTTCTCAAGACAGATTTATTTCCAAGTATTTGCCATGGCACCAGCATGTAGTAGAGGGATGAAAATTATATATTTCGCCCAGAATGGGTGCATGAGCCGTGCTCCAAAAGTTCCCTGTGAAGGCGCGGGTGCTCAAACTTTAAAAATCGGACGAAGCCGTCAAAACGGAAAAACCAGGTCCACTTCGAAGCGGTTTTTCTCAAGACAGATTTATTTCCAAGTATTTGCCATGGCACCAGCATGTAGTAGAGGGATGAAAATTATATATTTCGCCCAGAATGGGTGCATGAGCCGTGCTCCAAAAGTTCCCTGTGAAGGCGCGGGTGCTCAAACTTTAAAAATCGGACGAAGCCGTCAAAACGGAAAAACCAGGTCCACTTCGAAGCGGTTTTTCTCAAGACAGATTTATTTCCAAGTATTTGCCATGGCACCAGCATGTAGTAGAGGGATGAAAATTATATATTTCGCCCAGAATGGGTGCATGAGCCGTGCTCCAAAAGTTCCCTGTGAAGGCGCGGGTGCTCAAACTTTAAAAATCGGACGAAGCCGTCAAAACGGGAAAAACCAGGTCCACTTCGAAGCGGTTTTTCTCAAGACAGATTTATTTCCAAGTATTTGCCATGGCACCAGCATGTAGTAGAGGGATGAAAATTATATATTTCGCCCAGAATGGGTGCATGAGCCGTGCTCCAAAAGTTCCCTGTGAAGGCGCGGGTGCTCAAACTTTAAAAATCGGACGAAGCCGTCAAAACGGAAAAACCAGGTCCACTTCGAAGCGGTTTTTCTCAAGACAGATTTATTTCCAAGTATTTGCCATGGCACCAGCATGTAGTAGAGGGATGAAAATTATATTTCCCCAGAATGGGTGCATGAGCCTCATTTGCATGGCACCAGCATGTAGTAGAGGTGAAATAATCGCCCAGATGTGCATACGTGTCAAAAGTCCTGTGAAGGCGGGTGCTCAAACTTTAAAAATCGGACGAAGCCGTCAAAACGGAAAAACCAGGTCCACTTCGAAGCGGTTTTTCTCAAGACAGATTTATTTCCAAGTATTTGCCATGGCACCAGCATGTAGTAGAGGGATGAAAATTATATATTTCGCCCAGAATGGGTGCATGAGCCGTGCTCCAAAAGTTCCCTGTGAAGGCGCTGGTGCTCAAACTTTAAAAATCGGACGAAGCCGTCAAAACGGAAAAACCAGGTCCACTTCGAAGCGGTTTTTCTCAAGACAGATTTATTTCCAAGTATTTGCCATGGCACCAGCATGTAGTAGAGGGATGAAAATTATATATTTCGCCCAGAATGGGTGCATGAGCCGTGCTCAAAAGTTCCCTGTGAAGGCGCGGGTGCTCAAATTTGAAAAGTCGGGCGAAACCGTCAGTACTGAAACACCAGGTCCACTTTGAAGCGGTGTTTCTCAAAATAGATTTATTTCCAAGTATTTGCCATGGTACCAGCATGTAGTAGAAGAACGAAAATTATACATTTCAGCAGGAATGGGTGTCTGAGCCTTGCTCCAAAAGTTCCTTGTTGAGACGCGTGTGCTCAAATTTGAAAAGTAGGGCGAAACCGTCAGTACTGAAAAACCAGGTCCACTTTGAAGCGGTTTTTTTTTTCAAAATAGAGTTATTTTCAAGTATTTGCCATGATACCAGCATGTAGTAGAGGGATGAAAATTATATATTTCGCGTCGTCTACCACTTGAGTATAGAGAGACCAAGGTTCGAGGAGATATCATAGAAACAACATCTGAGCGGATGAACAAGAAACCTTTCAGACTCGCCAAACTGCTTGGCCCATGGACAACACGACAACGCCCAACGAGCCTTCAAAGCAATTCTAAAAGCGCAACGTGCGCGCGTGCGTGCATCGTGTATGCGGACGCGAAGTGATAAGCTAAGCTATGTTTTTTCTTTAACACTAACTTTGATCTCCCCTTTCCTAACAAAGTAGCCAGACCCTCAGTCTTTGTTCAATAAAACGGTGGCCGGAAGCGTAATGCTGTAGAAAATTATGTTAGCCCTGGAATAAAGAGCATTGAGAAAGAAACGGGTATTACTCTGTCTCAGTCACAAATGAACAGAAAGGTACTTCACGAACCTCGGAACCAAACCAACACAGAGAGTGCGCCACGTGATCAGACGGTATTGCGCAGCAGTGCGAAAAATGTAAAGTCATGTGGCACGCTCACCGGGCTGGGTTGGCTGGGATGAATCGTAACGTTTGCTGCGGTTCATTGAAGAGAAAAATTAGATATAGCTATAAATAAGAAATTATAAACCAAATCGTGTAGGAGATTCTCATGGAACTCGCAGCATTTTGCACCGTCTTTTATGGCGTAAACGCTTCTTCGTTAAAGGGGTCTGGAACTGTTATGGAACCTCTATGAATCTTTGTCGACTTCCGTGAGGTCCTTTATATGGCTTCTTCCGTGAGTGCTTTTTTGGAATTCTGAAGATGCTCCGGAAGGGTACTGCGGGGGATCACGTAGTGGTCGACGGTCACGCGTGACCCCACGGATCATGGGCACTTGACCGTGCGACCAGCAGGTTCGTTATTTCTAGTGTGGCTACGTGGTGGACGAAAACCGATGGGCCATGGTCACGTGACCCCCACCCACAAACAAACGACGCTTACGCATGAACATGTGGCCAGCAAAAGTGCGCTATTATCAGTATTGTCAGGTTGCTTCCGACTCAGTCACGCGACCATGTGTGGCCATCAAAGGTGCGCTATTTCTTATGTGGTCACGTGGTGGACGGGACCCCACGGACTATGGTCACGTGACCTCAGTGACGATGGACAGGTGATCCCTTATGATCATGATCACGTGTTCGTGCGACCACCGAAGGTGCGATATCTTATGTGGTTGCAACCACCACCCCCTCGACAGACCGACCGACGTGAAAACTGAGAAAGGTTTTTTAACTTTATGATGTGTGAGGGCAGACATTAACATAAGCTCACGACGTTTTTGTTAGAGTATTTGAAGGCCTTGAGGAACACAGGCTCTAATCATTGTAGTGAGGTCATGCTATATGATCAAATTTTAACGACTGTGTCTGTTTAAAGCAATTAACGGAATAGGACCGAAGAATTGCATACTTCAGGAATATATCGCATATTTACTCGAATTAGTTTTTATACTAGACCTCGGCGTTTGGACAAAATCAAAGATTCGGGAGTTCCGCTCGTTTCAGCTGAATTTACTGTGGAGTTATAAAGTCGTTCCTAAATCCTCCGATTTCCTCTTCTTACTAGCAGGAACCAATCTCGCTCGGTGGCCGCTGTGTCAGCGGAGTAGTACTCACACATTAGAATAAGAACGGCGTTGCATTGCACTTTTGGAACTACCTTTCTGATAGGAGTATCAGAAAGTTACGCTGGAATTATGCGGAAGTGAAAAAGGCAATATCATTCATGTTGTTGACAGAACAACATTTGTATTTTTCCACACGTACGTGTTTTTGATTATATACAACGCACATGCGCAGCAGCCTGTTTCTTGAAATGTGAATAATCTTCACAATCTCGGTGCAGCAGTCCTCACTACTGCTCTTATGTCATGCTCCAAAAACGTGGTGGCGTGTGCAAATTTCTGATAAGTACTAAGAACTCCTGATATGGTCATAACGCCGTACTGAGCTGAATTGTGGGAGCTTGTCACGTGGGCCTGAAAGCTCCTATATAAACGCATGCACCCCGAGATGGTTCCTTTGTTGAACTTGCACGTTGCCTGTTCGTCGATCACTACTCGCAACAGCCATCCACCTCTTCATGTCCTACTTCGCGGTGGAGAGAGTTATCGCCAAAACGGTGAGTAAGGTTTCATGTTATTTTATACTAGTGTATAATAGGACAGGACAAATTCTAATTTCTTTTTATATGCTATATTATAATGTACCGCAGATGTTGGTTTTAGCTTTTAAGGCCAGCTTTCGATTAATGCTCATATCCACCTATTTCCAGCTAGTAATTTCAACGTCGTTGAAATTTTAGTTTCATCGCATAGCCATGCTCTGTCTTTTGTGTTCGTAAAAACTTGGATGACGCTTAAGCTTCGCCTTTAAGAGTGGAACGCGATAGCGTTATCGGGCCCCGTTCGCATCGCCTTCTCATTCGCTTCTCATGCTCTTGAGTCACGCAACAACATAGTGCTCATGACACAACAGTCCTCGTTCCCAAGCCGTGCAAGCGTGCGTTGCGTGGCCTAGTCAGTACCCTGCCTGGCTCGCCACCGGAACGGTCGTAGGTTTGAATCCCGCCCGGAATTCTTCAATTTTTTTCTTTAAGGCGAATGAAGGACTTTATAAAATGAAATTATTTGAGACACGCGGCGACCTTTAATTCGCATTGCATTTCATGTTTTAATCACTTTCATTCCACGCGTGACGTCACGTTTCACGTGAGCTTTGTGGGTTGTTTGAAATTCCCGCGCGAGGTCATGTGCTGTGACGTCATACCCTATCGAACAATCCTGGATTTTCCCGTCACGCCACCGACGCCGGCTTTTCTGCGACACGAGCTCGTTAACGCTCTCGCATTAAAAGCCCGTATTTCGCGTGCGTGTTCACCGTGGTTCGGCTCTTTGTAACAGTGAAGAGGGTAACACAAATAAATGGAGCACAAATAAAACGACCTTGTGCCTCGCCGGAAATCAAACACGGAACCGGCATTCAAGGGCAGCCCAACTTTAATGGTACCACGTTCACTGGAAGATGAAGTGAAAAATATGTCAGAAGTCTTAGAAGCATATCAGATAAAAAAAAGATGTTCCTGATAATTTTGTTAGCCAGCTCCTGCGCTCTATCTCCGCAAGAAAAGATTGATTTTATCGACACGTGACGTGACCAACAATGACGCTTGCGTCGTTGTTGGTCACATTGCGAATATTTGTGGCATTTGCTGTCTCTGTCTTTCTTCAGTCAAGTTCCGTTGTTTGTTCAGCGCTTGCCCTATTTGCCTCTCTTCAGCTTTATTTCTTTTATGCGATGTTGTAATTTTTACAAATATGCACAACCAACTCGCCTGCATCGCTTCTTTAATTCTAGGGCAGTTTCAATGCCGGTCGCACAACCACTTTGTAATTGTCACTCTTAGTTACGTCATCGCGTGATCTGGTTACATGATCACATGACCTACAGAAAATAATTGCCATAAACACCTAGGCAGAAGTGCAGAGGTCTCTGGCGGCACCAGAAGACCAGGAAACCAAGCAATAGGCTCTCTACGACAAACAAATAGTTAAATTGAGTCAATTGCGATTTCATGGGGAAAGAGTAAATATACCGTGGTACTGTTCTAAAGTCGGTAAACGCAGAATGCGTTGAGTGTCTTAGCCTTTCATGGAAATTCCAGAAAAACAAAAGCCAAGCAAGTATCAAATCCCCAAAAGTAAAACAACTCAGAAAGCCACAGAAATCCGACGGGAGAAACAGGCTGACAAACACAAAGCGTTCTGCATCTATCGACTGTATGCGTAGTATTAAGGACCATATAAATTTCAATCTTCTCCACGAGTGCACAAGGAAAACACCAAACATCTGGCTTTATTCAGTGTTTGGATAAAGCCAAATGTAGGAACAGAGTGACAATAAAATATCACGAAAAGCCAACGTTTATTATACAATGCAATTCTGCATTTAACAGTTCGATCGACAGAATAAATTGGAGCCTCAGGATTTTATTCAAGGTCACTTTTTGTTACATTATGTGCTGTGATTATAACGAACTTTCCACTGACCTGCCCACATGAATCCAGTTTTATATATTATCTCATTAGACTGCAGAGAGTGTTAACGTTTGGCGTCCGGGTGATTGTACACTTTTATAATCAAGGTTGCACTTTATTTTGCAGAGAAAGGGGTACCTCCTCAAGTGGACAGGATACTCCAAGTGGAACTGCACCTTTGAACCACGTCGAAACCTGACTGCTCGCTGCTTGGCAAGCTTCGAGACGCCGTCGAGACCCACAGATGCTCGCCTCGAAGCAGCGCGGGACAGTTTCGTCCTCGCCATTCGCCAGAAACTGAGCAACACGAAGACATCCAGTGGTCTGGTTAAGGTTCCTTTTGAACTCGACGTATTTCGCTGGGTGTTTGCTAGCAAGGGTGAAAGCCTTGGGAAGGGCTGGTCTCTTTATAGTCACGAGTCTGACTTTGAACGGCTTAATTTGCCGGATGGATGGAGGGAAGTGTTCCGTAAGTCGGGTGAAGGTGCTCAGATTGCTTTACCTATAAGGATGAAGCCAGTATTGCGTTTTTCACGTAAACTTCAAGGAAGTGACGGCGAGGTTCTCTCGTACCCCCATGAAAAAGTGCATATTTACATTTCCACGCAGGCGCGAACTCGAAAGAGTCTTGATGTATGAACGGCTTAACATATTTCCTCGTGAAGAGAGCCAGTTATGGACATACTTCGAGAGAGTGTAGCGGTCACATTTGTGGGGGCGAGCGTATTGCTCAAGTGCAAACTTGAGGCAGTTGTTAGAGCATTAACCTGCGAGCCCAATCTCGGGATTAGTTCTATAATCCAAAGCTATGTAAGAGTCGCCAACGAAGGACAAATCAATGAGAAATTTCTCTCACAGTACCGAAGAACACTATCCACGGTCCACAAGTTAAAGGGCAGAAAAAGGTATAGTTTTCTTTCAAGGGACACGACATTTCAAGTCGACCTTTCCGAATTAGTTGGTGAAGCATTCTTTGCAAGCTCTGAAGAGCTAGGTAGTGGCAGCCAAGGCAGCAGCACTCCCCATCACGACAGGTTCGAGCAAATTTCAACCATTCATCTGGACAATGAATCGGAGAGTACGACTCAAGTCGGTGGGAGTTCTCCGCCTGTTCAGACCTGTCTTGCTCTAAGCGACCTTGAACGGAAAAACGTGGAACTACGTAGCACAGTTTCCAGTTTGGAAAGCGAGGTGGCCCAGCTAGAGGAAGCGCTGAGAAAACAAGACCAAAATACTGTTAATTTTGGTAACTATACACACAGTGGCGCTCTTATTGGCCAAGGCAGCCGTAGGAATGACTACCGGCTTCTTTCCAAACTTTCGTCACAGCTTTACGACCAGTCAGAAGCCTTGGTTTTACAGTACGGAGTACACCTGAGCTCTGTGCTTGTTCAAGACAACCATGAACAGTTGCATGAACTGAATTACGAGGACGACAGCGTTACAAAAAATGTGCGTAGAAGTCTACCACATTCCTCGTTCTTCGAGATGACCAACGCAGAGAAAAAGCGTATTGAGGATTTAGTGTATGTTCTAGATGAACACACAGTAAGCAACACTGCGTGGAATGAACTGAAACGAGTTCTTCCTAGTCTTCCTACATTAAAAACAATCTCCGAGTGCAGAGACTATCTGGACGAAGAGTTTCAACTTTCCCGGACACCTGGAACTGCACCTGGGGCCCAAGTGTCCTTCAAGCGGGAGCTTTGTCGGTACATTAAGTCCGCTGCCGAGAAGTCCCATGCCAACTTAGAAGAATTCTGTAGATCTAATCCTTCGGTTATCGTTAAAATCGAAGGGGACGGATGCAACGTGACAAGAAAGGGCACGTGGACCACGCTGAGCTTTTCAACACCAGATGGCGATGACAGGCACAGCCCAAAGAATCACTGCCTTCTTGGTATTATTCAGACAAAAGAAAACTACTTCGCCCTTCGAGAAGGATTTGGAGAAATTATCAAAGAAGTCAATGATGTGTCCGCGCAGAGAGGTATTCTTGTAGACGACAAATTCGTGTCCGTGGATCTCTGCTTCGGTGCGGATCTGAAGTTTATTTTGCTTCTCCAAGGCATGCAGTCGGCGGCTTCATCCCATCCGTGTCCAATCTGCAAGGCCAGTAAGGAAGAACGCTCAAATCCCAGCATCCCATCAGGCTTTTTAATTCATCTGCGATGACTCGTACCCTAGATGGAATGAAAAAAGACTGCGACAATATGACAAACTCTGTTCGTTATCCGCCGCTGCTCATGATAGAACCCTCCCGTGTGGTACCTGACATCATGCACATGGGAATGAGAATAGTTGATAGGCTTGTTGAGAACCTCATTCTTGAAATGCAAGACAAAGATTCTTCAATAAAAGTATGCAACACATCAGCGAAAGAGGACCATGTGGCTAAGCTTATTGCGATTATCCACGATTGTGGCGTCAGCATCCATCTTTTTCTTCAAATGATTCGAAACATCAGGGGAGGAGCTTCAGTTCGCTGACAGGAACTGACGTTGACGTACTGCTAGAAAAGCTGCCTGGTCGTCTTCGAGATGTCCTTCATCACGACACAGCCGAAGATGTTGTTTTGCTCTGGAACATCTTAAGAGAAGTACTTAATGTTTACAAGAATGATACATCGGGCTCTGACGTCTCGGCGCGAACAAAACTTTTTCTCGACGTTTTCGTGCGGCTGGGCGCAAACCGCAAAGGATATGGTCGAGACCGTGTGACTCCCTACATTCACATATTTTGTGCGCACTCGGCGCAAAAGCATGTACAACTGCACTGCCTGGGCCATTATTCCAGTCAGGGGCTTGAGAAGAAGAACGACACGCTGAAAAAACTGCACCACACTAAAACTAACAAGTGGGACGCCGCATGGGACGTCTTAAAAATAGTGAAGCGGGGAGAATTGCAGACTCAAAGGCCGCCAGTAAGAAACTACACAAAAAGATCTCGCGAGTACTGGTCTCTGGGCGGTATTCAAGAAAGTCGAAAGAAAAGACCACGTAGGAGCGTTGTTCCGCGAAATGACAATCCTAGTGGGACTTTGAATCTAGATGCGATGCGCCCCGGTGAAATTAGAACAGAGTTGGCACATCGTGGTATAAATACATCAACCAGGGACTTCCAGAAATTAAAACAAATGCTCAGGGACTCTGAGCGCTGATCAACCGCTATCTGTGATGCGGTTTTGTGACTGGAATGAGTAGTCTGTTGCCAAAATAACCTACGCGACTATTATTCCTACGTTCAGAAAACAAAGCCGGGCAATCCTCTTGTAGCGTAGGAACTCGCTTGTTGCAGAGATCTTAATTGTGTTTGCTATTTTTATCTTGCGTTCATAGTCTTGTGATTTCTACGAGCGGTCATAAGTTCTCGTAGGTATCTTTGTTTCTAGTTCATCACTCGTTTCGTGACGTGTAATGCAAGTGTTGATCAGTGAGAGTGTATCATCCTTTTCTTATTTTTAACACACGGACGGCCTTTTCACGATGCTGGGACTGTGCGTAGCACTGAAACTGATGCGTGATATTGTAGATTACAGTGTGTATATATATGACGCGACAAGCTAGATTTGAAACGTGGGTGACTGGCTTTTTTTTTTATGAATTTATGAAAAAAGTGCTAAATTTTATTTTGACTTCACTTGTCGCAATCTACATGTTTCTGTTGCGTCAGTGGGTTGTACAAACTTTAATAGCACGTAACGACAAAAAATTCGAGCCTGTGTTCCTTTGCAGCAGACAGAGCAGTCTGTTTCTTTTTTTTCTATTGTAGTAGAACACACCTGAACGCTATACCTGAATGCGTTAATGTATACATGTACGCGTCTTCATAAGCTTCGCAGCATGGAACTTTTTGTGATACTGCTATTTTTCCTTGTTCTGCAGTACGTCAGAGAGCTTCTCGTACGGTTCGAGCTTTTAGCCTTGATCAAAAATATTGCGTAAGCTTTGTTCACTCTACTGCTTTGTTGTTTTCTTCTGTCCTCGTATGATGTACTCATTGGGTACTATGCTCCCTTTCACCGTAAAATTAACGGATCGGACGCTAGGAACCATCCAGCCATTCCAGCGCTGAGAGTACACCGTAGCTTTAACCTCAGTGTCCCCACCAGAAGCTCACTTGATAATCACTTAATTCTGGATGGGCTGAGATGGTCCGCAGCGTCCACTGCTGTTCATTTGGGGTGCAAGGAAGCATAGAACACTTAGGCTAACTGATGACTCGGGTGTGTTGAAAGCATTTTGGTTGTGAGCCTGGGTACGTGAGGTATATCGGACCCTGTATCCCCTTTTTTCAATCGCTAGTAATTGTGTCAATATAATACCCCTAATTGAATGTAACCATTTATTTATTTTGTACGCAAATGTGATTTTACGGTGTTTCTATGAAGCATAATAAATACTGTTTGGCACTCTTTCGTATTGATTTTTTATCCTTCCGCCTCGATGCCTGTAGAGCAGAAGTCATGATGCTGCGGCTCGCAAGCTGCATGCGGCTCGTCACAAACCAAAATTCGCCTCACGTGATCTAGAGACGCCCACATTAAAATGGTTGGGACCAAGCATTGAGCTTACTCATGAAAACATTACAGCGAGGAACAGGAAAAAAAAAACTGGGCGTATAAAGTTACCGTAGTTTTCGTTGTCGATAAGCATTTCAGAATGCAATTGTCAGACGGGGGCAAATAAGGTGGAAATGTAACCTGGAATTTTATAATTTCACTTTGTGTAGGAACCTTGCCCAAACTTGGTGTGAGAGATACGTAATGCAAAACAGCTGCCTATAATTAAATATCGAGCTCTATGTTTTACGCACCCATACAGTTGAAAAACTAGTAAGTCGCATCTAGTGGAATGTATAATCTAGATTCTCTGCTTGACGAAAGCGTTTGCTTGAAATAAAATGAAACTAGGCACCGGTTACATTATAAAAGCTTCGCAGTGTGAAACCATAGCTCCTATATTTAGTCAAGCTATAAGTTATAAGGGGAGCCTAATGACAAACGTTGAAAGCATGTGGAGAGGACGATGTTCTCGCAATACCACCCCCTCCCTTCCTTCTTGCGGCTTCCTAAAATATAACAATTTTACTTGCGCCATCAGTTTGGCCACGCCCGCTCTATAGGCTCAACATTCACCGCAACGCCTACAACAGGTACCAAGTCCTCTGGATCTCTTGATTGTCTTTACAATTTTATTTTAAACTTTTAAGATGAAAATGCATTTTCACGGAGCCCCTGCAGTAAAACTCCTGCGCAGGCATAGTACCCGACGAACGTAACATTGCTGGAATATTACCTATATTTAAATAAGGCGACGGTCACTGTATCGACAATTACAGATACAGACAATCACACTCACGCTTCTGCTGCCGCCGACGCTCTAGACGGGCACGCTGTTGTTCTTCGTCGGTCAGAGAGCAGCTACTCGATTTCCCGACCCGTCGGCCGCTGCGCGTTCGGCGGCTTCTCGTCGCTTTCGCGCCCATTCGCGCTTTTGCTCTCGTTGTCGCTCTTTGAGGGCACCTTCTTCTTCTTCAGAGTGAACTACGCGCGTCTTGCTCATAGCAAGTTCAAAGTGCAACTGCTGATAACGTCGCTAGGGCGATGACTACTGGTGAATATTAGAAGACGACAGCGCAGCACGAGCACGAGCGACCGCGCTGCCAACAATGGGTCTGTATATTCGTATGGGGAGAAATTCTCGATCTACACGCTCTGTCCGCGCACGCAAAAAATTTCAGAACCTAGCCATATACAGCTTCGCTGTAAAACATTTAACAAAATGATCATGCTAAGAGGCAAGTACAAAATCGTTCAAATGGTGACGGTACATTGAAATTGGTGCTGAGATGTCAAGATAGGGAGGAGCAAAGGCATTATATAATGACTGAATCCGAGAGAGAGGTGAGGTATTACATAGCGAGCGAACGTCAAAACAAACGAAGTGTCTGGTTACTCGAAAAGGCAATCTCGAGTCCTCGGCCACATATTTGTGCGAACTTCTCCCCGCCATTTAAATATTAATACCCCAAGGCGAACTGTAGGTAATAAATAAACAAAAATAATAATGCCCCAAGGGCGAACTGTAGGTAATAAATAAACAAAAATGAACAATAAACAAATGTATTTCATGCATTTCCTGACTTTCTCACGGAAAGCGTAGCCACAACTTTATTTATTCTTGAGCGCTGAAAACGTCTGCCGCGGAAGAGGTATGTAGCACTAATGTAAAAAGTGATGACATGTGAATAAGCCCAATAGTGACACACAAAAAACAAAGATACAGTTTAGAATATTCCTTCGACGGCAGACGAACGTTTTGTGATAATCGGAATAAACGTGCTTTGATAAGTAAGCCCTTGGGAGCAAGAACACAATGTAAGGGTTACAATAGCTCAACAACAGAAGAAAAAACTCAGTTTGTTGAGTGCCAGCCTGGTGGAAAGAAACTGTTAACCAGTGCACCGCGCAACTTTTTGCGATCTGATATGGTGTCAATTATTGTCGGAAAGATCGTTTGAGTTCTGGATGGCACGAGGAAGTGCTGAGGTTTTAAAAGGATGGATGCTGAACGAAATATTCGCTGGAAGCTTTCGCTGCTTTTTACGAAAAGAATCCGGTGGTTCTTAAAAAAATAGAAAGAAAGAGAGGCAGAGAGAGAGAGAGAGAGAGACAGACAGACAGAGAGAGGGGGGGGGAGCAACGCTATAAAAAATATCAGGACGGACTTAGCCTTGCCGTTGGAGCTGGCATTGTCCCGCTCGGCAGTGGTTCCAAAAGAGGTGAACTGGACTGACCGAAGTTTTGAAGGAACCGATGAAGTAAGCAAAAGAGCGAGATTAGTCGACGAGTCTGGAGAGGATGAATGAACTTACATTGCCTAAGATCTGACACGCTAATAAATCGAGAATGAGACTATATGAATAGCGCGGTACAGTTTTAGACGGGTTCTGAATGCGTAATTCTGTACGTTTGGTGATATCATTAAGTATTGTAGACTAAGAAAAAGAAGGTGCAAGCTTCCGGAGACTAAATAGACACGGAAGAAACTAAGAAAGAGGAAGGAGAGAGCGCTCGCACTGAAAGGATCGAGATGACGGTCGGGTACAGTTCAACAATACCTCCAAAATAAATAATTCATTATTTCCTTCTATTTTAACACAGTTCGCATAATTAAACCGGCTTTTTATTTTTATCGTCACCGTGGAGATCCTTCCTCCATTTACTTAATAAAGGCTTCTAAATATATTAGGCGTATTCCGGTTTCTGGGGCGGACGTGAGTACTATAAGTATGCTTCTGTGTTTTCGGACAAATTCGATAAAATCGAAAAAATACTTCCGGTAAAATATTTTAATATTTATATTTACCCAAAAAACTCAGATTTTTCAGGACCGCCAACTGCTATGAATCCTACTGGTCTTAATATTTTCCAGGGATCTTCGAACAAGTTTTGCTCTACTTCTCTATATCTAATATTTATTTATTTATTTGAAAAACTGCAGGCCTTTTTCAGGCCCTCGCAGTATCAACTTTCGTTTGTATGATCACAAAGAACTTCCGTTTAGCTTCTATTTTAAAAAAGGGGAATCGTCGAACACGTTTCTCATTGAAAAGGATACTTTTACTAAATTCACAAACTGCTGTTTTCAACCTTTCGTTCACTTCACCGAAAAAGCCGAAAAACTCTGTACGATGAAAGAAAGCTCCAAAGAACTCCGAATTTATGGTAAAAAATAAGCACTAAACAACACTCCGCGATTTTAAGCAGAAATAAACTCCGAAAACGCAGAATCCTAATTATAAGCTGGATTTCGTATATGTTGGTGCAGCTTTTAGATTTCGTTATAACTTATAGGTAGGGTTCCGTATTTTTGTGTATTCTTTTTTAAATTTAAGGGTGTCTTTGGGTGTTCATTTTTTCAAAGTTCTCTGTTTTCGGTATCTATTTCTGGTGTCGACCAGAAATCAGGGTTTATCAGGGCTTACGTCGTAAAAGCTATTGCACATCTATCGCGTTTTTACAACACACAATGCTATTCGCGCCAGTTATCACTAAGTGGCCCATGTAGAAACAATAATTGCAGCAGAAGGAAGCAGCCTCGCGGAAAAGGGCGGTTTGTTTTCGGGGTCAACAGAAATAAAGCAATTTTTCCAGTTAACCTGGGGTTTCATTTAATTCAAAAATTTCAGTTCGGAGTTTTTCAGTTTTACCAATTTCAAGAAAAATCCCAAGAAAAAAGGAAGCCAGACATCAGCACAGCGAGTGGTCATACCAAAGAGAATATTTCGCTCCTGATGACTTCAGCGGAGGCAGTGTAGCGATACGATGGTTGTGGAGTTCATGGAAGCCTAATTTAGGCAACACAAAATATGGATCCTTTTTGTTGTAGTTTACTCGACACACTCGCCAATCTGCAAACAACTTTCCAAAAATATCGCATATGTATTGTCGGGTAGTTTTTCGAATACTTGTTCGGAATTCTTCCGCAGATCTGACTTTTTTGCTTCCATATCGCTAGATATGAAAACGCGGAATGATAGTGTTATCGACTTCTTGCAACCGGGAGGCGCTGATACGGCGTGCTCGTCCGCTCTTTGCGCCCGTCTTGCGTTTGTTTGCCTCAAAATGCGCTCACAGGCTGCTTTTACACTCTCCCCCACCACACGCACACACACACGCGCGCGCGTTCACACGCACACGCGCACGCACGGACGCACGCACACACTGACACACACAAACAACCCGTCTCGTCGAATTAACCACCAACACTGGCGCGGGTTTTACTGCCGCGTCAGCACGCTCT
>JAZHYW010027255.1:0-105493 GCA_037355805.1 Ixodes ricinus | reverse complement strand
AATAATAATAATAATAATAATAATACCCCCCCCCCCCCCCCCCCCCCCCCCCCCCCCCCCCCCCCCCCCCCCCCCCCCCCGCCACGCAGAAACAAGAAACTTATGAATAATAACAACCTAGAACTACTTTCTGTCGAGGACGGCGTTGTTGCCGTAGCGGTAACGCGGTCTTCGGGGCCTGGACGCATGGATTGTTGTTCAAAGCTCTTATTGGGTCGTGTGGGCCGCAGCCTCCACTAGTTGGCCAAGTTATCGTGAAACGTAATATAGAGGTGGTTCTTGGCTCCAAGAAGCGGTCTGTCTCTCCGGTCCTGATGGAATCCACTAGGAAATGCTCCGACAATTGTCTCGGGAATCACTGAACACTCTCACTAGGCTGTTATAACCATTCTGCAAGAAGCGGCTCATTTTCCTCAAATCTGGAAACAGGCACATGTGATTCCTTTGCTGGAAACTGGGAAGGATCCTTCAGACACACGTAGTTATCGTCCAATCGCATTGACAAGTTGCCTTGGCAAAACATTCCTCATTAATAGGTGGTTGATATATATTTTGGAGCATAACCACTTCTTCGCTAATAACCAGTGTGGCTTTCGAGAAGGGCGGTCTACCTTGGACCGCATAGTCCATTCTGAAGAAACAATACTCGTACAGAAACATGACGAACCCCATAATGGTGCACTTTTGACCTTGCCTGATTGGTTTCATCGACCTCGTAAGCTTCTGCTGCGTGTCTCGACTTAGAAACGAAGTATACAGTCAACGACAGCTGAGCAAAAAAAAAAAAGATCTAAAACAATTTTGTATTTGAGAAAGAAAAAAGGAAACTAACTCAACCTAGATCGTCTTTATTTGGCTTCCAGGACCGCGGAAATCGACAACAGCGCTTCCAATTTTTTTTATCACAATAGTCACCTCAAAGAATCACTGCTATCACCTTCCCATCGCATTTTCCCGCGTCTAGATCACCTATCTAAATTACGTCCAATTCGATCATAACTCTTTCTCACCAGACTTCCACACTACCATTGGCCATCGAGGATTGGAATTCACTACCTCACAACATATCAAGTTTCTATTAATGATACTACTAAATTTGTTGAAGCCATTACCCTCTCTTTATCGAACCTAACCTAGCTAGCTTACAGTGTTATAATTGTGTCTACTGTTTTATCTTTTTTTGTTCTATTGCCATCCCCTTGTATAATGCCCCACGGGTCCTCACGGAAACATAAATGATGATGATGATGAGACTCGTTGAGCAACAGCGCTTCCAAAAATTGCAGTGGCTTAGCTCGGCAATGTTAGGATATACGTAGCGTAAGCTTAGGTTCAGCTGGTTATTCTAGCTTTCCTGGTTGTTCTAGAATTAGCTTGATTATCATGCTTACTGCTGCTTCAATGACACACATGGTATACGCATTATGTGACTACTTCGGGATCCGACGAGTTAAGCTGTGGCCGTGTTGTTATGTATCAAGCAACCACGCGCAAGCAACCACAGCCCGCCCAGAACAACCGGACAGCGCGAGCCATGATCTCGAGCGGATGCATGCGCGCGGCGCGTGCATCGGGTACTGACACGTGTGACGTCACTGCTCCTCGCGCATGCGCAGCACGGCTCTCCAGGAGCCACGCGAAAGCTTCTCAACCTCGGCCAGTGTAGCTTACGCTACAAAATACGTTCAAGCCTCTCATTCCCGGCACGTTTGGTGGAAGAAGGGACTCTACGCATTTTACAGACGCTCAACATTTTCAGTGCCTTGCGCCACCCAAGCAGTAAAAAATGCGGCACGGGTTCCCTACAAGCGGAACGCGCGAAGCAGTTGAAACCTCTGGGAATAATAACGCCACACCCAGCGTTTACTTTACGGTAAGAAGGCCAATTCCAATTCGACGCGGGTGCTCCGATCAGGTTATCACCGCAAAGGTATGCTATTGCTCCATGACACGTGGAGGGCAAGAGCACGTCTTCATGGCACCACTCAAGATGCATCTATCAAATGCCGAGAGCTTCCTGCATAAACTATATTAAACTGTTCATATACACCTTCTTTGTGGAAAGTCAATCGAAACACCCCACCGTCCTCGCCCTCGTTCTTTGGAGTATACAAGACAGGCCATCACCGTGCCTATAGACCAACTCATGTTTACAAACAAACCGGAGCGCCCCTAGCTGACGCCAGTGGCGGCGCACATGCGCGATGGAGTGTGGGCAAGAAGCTCGCCGTCGGCCATAAACAAACTATTAAAATGCGATGCTGTCGGCGTCGGTGTGAGTCCCCGTGCTCCTTTTTCGCGTTGGAATAGTTGATTCTACGTCTTCCTGGCAATGCCTGACTACTTGAGCGGCCTCAGCGAAAATACCGAGGCTCGTTACACCGCCAAACTTCGGGTGAATGATGTGACACGCGGCGATTCATTCCGCGTGGACGCCACAGAATGTACGCTAAAGCCTGATTCGAATGATGAGATTCCTCTCGCAATTTTCAGTCGCGACGTCGCTCGGGCTGCACTAGCGTGAACCGTAGCTGAGACGGTCGACGTCGATACTGAAAATCGCAAGCAGAATCGGACCAAGTGGATCAGGCATAACAAGTAGGTGATGGACACTGGTAACAATGATCAACATCTCCTTATATCTACTGTTTACACCGAGCCTGCTTACCCCAATTAATCTTCAAACTTAAAAGTCTTTCAAGGCCTGCACTTACTTCTTATCGCAATTACCGGGCCAAGCGTTTGGTCTACCGGCCGGTGTCGTCTGTAAGTGCAGACGATTGTTCTGAACGAACAGGCGGCCGTTTGAACTTGAAGACGCACTGAACGTAGTCCGCAGGTGGTCCGTAGAACTTGACGGTTTTCCCGCGTTCATGTTGGAACAAAACAAATAAATCTGATGACCACAAGTATCCGTGAATTCAACCCAGTGCTTCCCGCCCAAGCAATCGTGGTCCGATGGCGTCTGGTTTTCCTTTTCCCGGCACATATCCACGTTCCCGGACGAACCGAGCACATGAAAACTGACCTTCAAACTTTTCTCGACTCTTTTTGTACAGTCCCAGTCGCGGCGTTTTGACAAGAAGGCAGGTTTTTGTCTGTTTTCTTTCAAAACAATCCTGAAATGCACGTCCCGCATGGTAACTTCCGCCCACTGCCCCAGACCGGAAGTGCGACTTGACGAGCCACCTCCACGCCGTGATGTAACAGAGTTCAATTCGTGTATAGGCCCGATGATGGCCTGTCGAGGCGATGGCCTATCATTAGCCAGCTCGACTCAACCGGTTAAGTTCCGGCCAAGTTATTGTAGCCCACCGTAGCCCAGTCTTGCCAAGTTCTCCCCATACCCACAACGTTGCCCACCCAGATATAGCTGTGCTGCCAGAACCAGCCGGTATTTCAAGCTTTGAGCCAGCTAGACGGTGTCGTCAGCGCCACAACACTAAAGATGGCAATGTCCTTAAAAAAAAAATCAATCAATCATGCAAAAAAAAATCGGCGAGTATAAATATTTTTTTAGTGTCCATTAAAAAAAAAAACACAGTGCGCGGTTTATTCTGCGCCTTGCTTCCTTCTTCGGCGTTCGTATCGGCGAATGGCGCTTTTTAACGGGTGCCGAGAGATTATAAAATGCTCGTGAGTCGTCAGGCCCTAACTCATCGTAAGCTGTCAGCGACTATAATAAACTTCAACATAGTACGTATATCGTACTTGAAATGCTGGGAAGATGGGGAAACGAATTCCGGAGTTGGTGTAGTAAGCTCCGAGTTTAAACTTTAAGTTCACGGCATCTCTGTGATTGCTTCCGATGAATGCAGGATATCTTCTGTCTTTCTACAGACGCAACACAGTGGCCTATAGATGGGTTTCAGCGAATAAAGATAAAAAGACCCACAGGAGACATTATTGAAAAGCGAGAGTTTGTCATAGAATTTTTATTGCGACTGGAACAGCCAGGCCCGTAAACAAGTTGGCCCACGAATTATGTGGTAATTCCCGCGACGTATTTGATCCAGTCCACTTGGGTGGATATTCTCGCGAACACCCCGGGCTGGTTTTCCCCGGCGCACTTGACTCCCCAGGACGTAGCCCCGGCCAGGACGTAGCGACCGTCCGACCTCCTGACACTGCAAGGGTCCTCCAGAGTCTCCCTGCAAAAAGTTACGCGAAAAAAAATCAGAACTGGGTTGTTGTCAATTTTCATGGAATATCTGCTCCCCTTTTTCTCAGAATGTATAGTCTATACTATAGACTATACATTCTAAGAAAAGAGGAGAGGATGTTTAGCCCTATACGGGAACCAAAATGCGCTGCCATCACCACTAGTCCCTTGGGGGACTAACAGGGAAAGGAGCAATTTTTGCGCCCTTCCCGTTAGTCTCTCAGACTTGACACAGGACTAACCTTTGCACCCTTAAATTTAGCGCCACTGGCGACTGCGCACCCTTACATATTGTAGACCACCTTGACGCACCCTTACATTTAGACCCCCTGCACTCTTAAAAAAGATGCTATTAGTATTTACTAGGTAAAGGCTAGTAATCGCTTGTCACATATGTTACTAGGTGCCTAGTAACCGTAGGTAGTAATGGTCAGGCTAGTAACGGTTACTAGGTCAAGAAGCTAGCAACGATTACTAACCAACCTAGTATATTTTACTGGCACTAACTGTCACAAGACCAGGTAGCGCTAGTCAACGTCAAATTCAAAATTGACAAAAAGCATTATCGCTGGGATATATTTTTTTCACGCTGCTTACATTCACACTTCCACTACATTTATTTCACATTCAGCACACGTATTATACATTCAACATATACACGGAATTTGAACACAGAAGACCCACACACGCACAACATACACGCGACGACACGCTAACCCAATCGCTGCCCTCAATGGCTACCCATGCGTCTTTTATATTGATCATTTGAAAGAAGTCGGTCGGTCAGTGACCACCTCATCCGTAAACAATATTACAAATATGGTACTGCTTTCGCACCAATATTGTTCTCCAATATTGTTGCTAAACATTCCAAGGAATGTATGTCTTGCTAAGAAGTAACGGTACACACATTAATTATTTGCGACAGTCTACGAAACAGCGTCCCCGTAGGTTCCCAACAGCAATGTTCTCGCATCCCCGCATAGACTGCCTTACATTGCGCATGCGTGTCTCCATGACAACCGCATCGTCTCTACGCAGTATTTCCGCTTCTTGGTCGGTACCTTAGCTTTACGCTGGTGGAATACGCGTTCCACATTGAGTTTGCCCAAACCAACTGTTGGCACTGAGCATGCGCAGGGACCCGTTTCGCGTTAGGTGAAGCGTCTTCCCATGCACCGTCCCGACAGTAGCGCCACCGCATCGGTGTGACGTCAAAGCCAGGCAGTGGTGTATAGATTGCTGGCACTGACGTCAGATTGGTTGCCGTTGTAGTGGCCTTATTTACCACGCATATTGTTTTTCTCGGCAACAACAATTAGGAACGAGCAAAAGCATAGTGCGACCCATAAATTACCAACAACGTTTCACTGTTACAGTACAAACTTTCTTAAGTGCGGCCGAAAAGTACTAAGTCCATCTGTCTGTCTGACATGTACAGTACAAACTTTCTTAAGTGCGGCCGAAAAGTACTAAGTCCATCTGTCTGTCTGACACTTCTGTTTCAAGTGTTGCAGTAATATCCTTCTCAACGATAAAAAAGAAGGAAAAGAAAAGGAAACGTGACTATTAGGAGACACTCACTGTGTTACCGATTGGCACCTAGGAGGCTATTAAAGGCCTAAGGAACGTCCTCTTTTAAAATACGCGTTGTGGTACGTCCCGTATCATCATCATCATCATATTCAGGTGACACTCGAGAGACCTCGAGATTTAGCGTTGCATTTAGTCGGTCTGTTTGGTGCTGTGCTTCGTTTTCTATACTACGTACTTCGAGAACTGAGCACGCGCGAACTGACACACCGTACACCCGAACTGAGGATCGGTCACCTGGCAGACTCCCTTGCCACCGTGCATGGGGCCTGCGCAGACCATGGTGTTGTCGTGCACTTGCATGATGTGGCTGTAGTAGAGCCTGCAGACATTGTGGTCCACAACAGGAAGATCCGTCTTCTGGAGTTTTGGCGGCAGCGAGTTGCCTCCTTCGGATCCTGCACAAGGCCTCATGGAACTCAGTGTGTGGAGGTACAGTCATGTCTCGTTAATCTGGACTCTCGTTCATTCCCCACATTTTTCGGGGCGAACTGGGTAAATATATGTATTTTACTCTTGTTATTATAAACGATTCCTATTATGGACGAATATATGGAAAAACGAAGGTGTCCATATTAATGGGACATAATCGTCTGTCTGTCTGTCTGTCTTCTCTCTCTCTCTCTCTATATATATATATGTATATATAGGGTGTCCCAAGTCGCCGGGCTTGATCTAAAATGGACCGTAAAAGTCGACGCCTGTCCGTAGCAATCTAAACTTTTTATCGAAGGTGGTTTTCACAGGTCGGTTTTTTCATGTAAAATTACAAAGCGTAGCTCCCTTTCTGTAAAAAAAAGAGACCAAGAAATTTGCCAGGCTCAACGGCGGGCGGCGACGCAGACGACCAAGTCGACTTGCGGGCCGCGTTTGCCGCTGTATTGACAGATGGCGCTACCTCTATCGAGACTGCTCACGACCACCGTGGTTCATTAAGATGAACGTATTTTTTTTAATGTACCTTTTGTTAAAAAACAAATGCGGACAATAAAAACGAAACTGGAAGTTAAAAAGAAAGAAAAAACATGGTTGCATAACGACGGCGTTCTTGCTGCCGACGGATTTCGTCCGCGACTGCTTTCTTTCGCTGGTCGGCTACACCTTCCGACGCTGCTCCCGACGCCATCTATCGATACGTGCGCCAAACGCACCCTGCAAATCTACTTGATCGTCTTCGGTGCCGCTCGCCGTTGATCCTGGCAAGTTTCTTGGTCCTATTTTTTTTTTACAAAAAAGAGCTACGCTTTGTAATTTTACATAAAAAAACCAACCTTTGAAATACCCCTTTGATGAAAAGTTTAGATTGCTTCTGGCAAGCGTCGATATTTACGGTCCATTTTAGATCGAGCCTGGTGACTTGGGACACCCTATATATTAAAAACTCTAACTGCAATGCATCCTACCTTCCATAGCATTTCAGCGCCTTGAGAGCCTTCGAGCGTAAACGCGCAGTCAAAGCACGACGGATGGCAACGAGCGCGTGCCACTTAGAAATGGTGATGGTACAGCTGCCATATGTAGCTCCGAACACTCTGGACGTTCAGTCTTCACTGAGTTGACTGGTATTATCTGTAACGTGCAGCTTGAAGCTGTTGGACGTATAACGTATTAGATAGCTAATGTGCGTATCAAAGACTGTATTATTTCACTTGAGGTTTTGCAGCAGGACCAGAAAGATCTTCATTGTCTGACTGTAGTTCCTTTCAATAGCGACATTCACTATTGTTAATAACTTGTATTGGTCGACTATGCATGCCTGCTCTTGCAAGCTGTCATCGTCTTGAGACAGCTGTTCGAACGTCAAATTGCTAGTTTCGGAGAGCAGCGACAGGGATGTGCACTTATGCACGTGCTTTCAGTTTGTAATGTGCCGAGCATTCGAATAGAGCTTCTGAGTTTCTTGTCTTATCCGTGACCACAGTCTCAAGCACTAGAGGGAGTGATACGCTTGCACGAATAGTCGGCAGGCAGACTGCGTGCCTCTGTCCATGAATATTGTATTGTAGCGTATAAAATACTCCTGTACACTGCCAATGTCGGCGGCGCTAACTGTTCCAGAACCAAAAGGACAGCCCTTTGCTATGACATAGCTATAAAACGCTCGACAAACAAAGACCGTAACACAAACAAACCGCCTTTCCTATGAAAAAAGAAAAACGAGTCAGGCTTAGGATGACATTAATCCTTATAGTCCTTGCCGCAGCATATAATTAGAGGAACAGAAGATGGAAGTAGGACGCTCTGCAAAGAATGCCGTAAATGTTGTCTAAGGCAGTTCTTCTCAGTTTGGGGTTGAAACAGAGTCGCGGAAAGAACTTTGTTATACACTTTTGACGAGTTTCGAATGGCTCTACGGTGTTTTCTTTGGGGACAAAAATATCAACGGTGGCACGTCTATTGCGCATAGAATTCTCTTAAAGATCTGCCGATAGAAACGACAAAGAAGTTACAATTTTACGTTTTACGTTTCTTGATCCTAAAGTCTTAAAACAATGCCTACAAATACTATTAGCCGTGGTAATTGTCTCGTGTGTTCTTTTATAGAGCGAAACGTTAGCTTGAATGGGCGTCTGATGTCTCTGCTGTGGAGGAGACATTTAACCAGTGCAGTACTGCTGCTAGCTTGGGGACTCCAGCGCGCATCACGCAGTAGTCGCACATGACCGCACGGCGGTACGACGCTCGACCAGATTTAAACGGGTAGAAGTGGGGTTTAACCCAGGGTCCCTGGGCTCTGCAGTAACCAGCTGCCGCTCTTCGTGCTCCGCGCTGCGTTGCGTTACCAACGCAGCAGCCCTCCATTTCTTTAACCCAGTTATAAATGTTTTTAAGCAGTAATACCACTGAAAGGCCTTTGAAGGCCCAGGAAAGAAAAAATCCGGATAAAGTGCTTGTCGTGCAAGCTTCAAGAGGAAAGTTTGAGTTTCACTGACGGTCCCTTGTGAGGCCCCATCCGCTGGCGGTACACGTTTGTCCCTCGAAGTCCTCGTTCCTCCTCGGAAGGCAGATGGGCATCAGGTGCCTGTGTCTGCCGCGGAAGTCTAGCGGTGTCGCCAGTCTCAAGATCGCGTAGTCGTAGTTCATTGTGTTGCTGTCCCAGTAGGGGTGCCTGGTGATCTACAGCGAGAGAAAAATACCACAGGACGGTACAGAGACGCCCGGATCTCAAGCTTTGTTTTCAAAGCGTGGAGTAATTTTCTTATGGCATCCTCTATAATCCCAGAAATTTGTCCGTCCATTCATCCGTCTGCATCGTTTTCGTTAAATTTAGGGAAAATTGACATCCACGTGACCTATACATCGATTCAGATTTCCCCGCTAAATTTAGAGGTGTAAATTGACGTCACGTTACCCGCGCTAATTTTGTTTCCCCCTAAATTTAGCGAAGAAATTGGTGTCACGTGATCTGACGTCACGTCGCGTACGCCAATTCACTCTTCTCCCCGCTATGTTTCGCGGCTAAATTGACGTCACGTTTAACGACCACGTGATCTACCTCAGTCGCTAACTGGAAACGCTTCACGTCACGTATACACCGTCAGTTTTTTTCGCTAAATTGAGCGGGTAATCTGAATTGGCGTGAAAGTCACGTGATGTCGATTTACCTACTGAATATTTTGGAGAAATGAATGAGCAGTAGGTTCGTCTTCACTTCCCGCAACGACTGTTGAATGGCAGGAAGCGAAAGCATGCTGGCGAGCTGGATAAGGCAGCACAAACATCTAAACCCCGAGACACAGATAAAGAAAACAACAATGACGACACAAAATCTCAAACGCAGCTGGGTTTATTCGCAAGAGAACAGGAAGGTATAGCTGCCCACACGGACAGGAAAGAGGGAAGACAAATTAACGTTAAATACTGCATATCATGCTTTGGACTCAGAGGACGTTGAAAACAAAAGTTGCTGCCATTTTTCTCATCTTTACAAGATAGTTATGGTTTCTCCTAAAGTTAGCATCTGGGTGTGCGTAAACAGCAGGTGTTTTAAATAACAACGATGGGAAATGATTTCATTTGGGAATGAAGCTAAAGAAGAGCCAACTCACGCTTTCAACAGCGAACCCGTCCTCTGTGGCGTCTCTCTGGAAAATGCTCGGTCTCCGACCACGACCACATAGTTGGACGGATACGCGTAGGGACTGCAATCATATACATACAAAAATATTCAGAAACGCCAAACTTTTTTTTTCATATCTCTTTGTACTACCACCCTGCTTATCTTGTAAAGCTTGACGGTAAAAGCTAAGGGCTCGTTCACACACTTGCTACAGATTCTGACTCAGTGCTTTACGACCTCTTGTGATCCCTTAACACCAGAGGACGCACTGGCGCCACCTATCGGGTATCCGTGGAACAATAGCGATTTCCGTATATTTTCTAGTTTTTCGCGCAACATCCTTTTCTTATTGGCTCAAAAAAGGCTTTTTACAACGTTATATCAACGACCATTGCTCATAGATAGTACGTACATTTGATCTAGCAAGTACTGCTGAACCTTCTTTTCAGGGAAATGCAGTTTTGGGGACACTTCATAGATGGCGCCAGCGTGCCAGGGTATTCTCTCGTCGTAAGAGATTACAAAGAAAAACTCGGTCGTAAGCAACCGCAAGTGTGTGGACCAGCCCTAGGAGTTGAACTTCTAAAGACAACTACATGGGAAGCAATCCTCCGACGGGCAGACGAAATCTTTTATTAAAATGACGCTTCGTCCGAGTCATCGTTTTTGCTAAGAGATAGCGCTAAAGGAGCCCAGACGTTTTGCGGAACCGTTGGCCGCCAATGAAAATGAGCCTTCTCCAAGTTTAGCTTATTCGCATGCCTAGTAGTAGCAGACGCGGCTGTCCGCAATTCCTGTTGGAGGTTATGAGAAGGAAACTCTAACCAAAGAGTGAGACGGAGCCCGACGTTTCAAGGTTAGTTCGGCCCCTTGATCACGGTGACTGTTCTTGTCCTTGTCGTCGTCTTGCAAATGCCCGGTGTTATTGGTTTCTTTAAAGCGGCCGTTGATCTGCACGTGCTTTATGGTTCATAGCGCCTCGCGTGATGCACCGTAAACCAGACACATAGGCGCTTGCAGACAGTGTTCCAGCTGACCGGTTGACCATTATTTTTGGTGTTCTGAATGTGCCAGGACTCTAATAAAGGCGTCTTCGCCAGTTTCTTTCCGTGCCAAGAATAGAAAATTTGTTGACAATTCAACAAATTTTCTATTCTTGGCATCGGAAAGAAACTGCGAAGACACCTTTTCATTAGAGTCCTGGCAATTCAGAGCACCAAAAATGACTGTCAGCCGGTCAGCTAGGATGCTTCTAAGCGCCTATTGTGTCTGAGTTTGCTGGTTGCATCACGCGACTTGCTAAATCAGTGCAGATGCAACGGCCGCTTTAAAGAAACCAATAACACCGGGCTTGAACATTGGTAGACGGCGGTAAGGCATGACCGTCACTCGAGATCAAGGGGCAGACTGGCACGCTCGGTGCCTCAACTAATTGGTTAGATGTTTCCGCTCTTTCATTGTCACTCCTAACTTCAGGTTGCGTATGTCCACCGAATGGTTTACGTTTCAATTCTGTTGGAGGTTATGGGATGACATCGGCAGTCAGTAGCAGTGACGAGCCGGCCGGGCAGCCCAGCATTTAATTGCGACACGTCGCAATAGCTGGCTCAATGGCGCGGTTACAGTCTTAACGCATCAAAAAAAAATAAAAAAAAACAGTAAGCAGACGCTCCGTGAGACACGTTTCTTCCTTGTATAATAATATTCTCACAATCCTCACAAAAAAAAAAGTTTTTGCAGACATGTTTGGATGTACGAAGAAAAACATTCTTCGAACATGTTTCAGGCGTGTGCGCAGATAATTGTGTCATTATGCCTGCAGCGAACACAGTCTCGTTTCTATGATGTACACGAGCAGTGTGACCTCGGCTTACATGAAACGGTTGTCACGAAACGCGGCACTGCAGTATGCGGCATGGTTAGCCTCTGCCTCTGACTCACCCTTCGACGCAATGAGCAGCCGTCATGATGTACTGTTCGTTGATGATGGAGCCGCCGCAGGAGTGGCCCTGGTCTTCGTTGGTGAACGGCGCCCGACTCCGCAGAGATATCTGCCAGGGGAACTCTAGCGGCTGGGCCTCAACGCCGCCCACGATGCGGTGAATGCCTTGGGACTTGGCGGAGACGCCGGCACGGGTGGCAGCCTCGGTACCGGCGTCGTTCTGAACCGCTGCCCTCCAGCTCGGGCCACGAATGCCACACTCTGGGAGGAACGTGACAGGTTGAGCACGCGAAGTAAACGAAGAACCTTTTGTATAGATGTGTATTTCCATGTGAGGTACACTTAGTGTACTGATAGTCCATCAACCGGTTTTACTGTGAGTTCCGCCATTTTGGTGCGCAGAGCCGGTGGAAGGGGCGATCGTCACGATCCCAAAAATGATACTAGAATGTTTTAGGGAACCATTTTTGCTCACCCGATGCGGTACGATGGCCCTCCGGTACGCACTGCGCATGTGCGAGACTTCTGTGGTAGCGCATGCGCAGTTCGTACCGGAGGGCTTATCGTTCCATAACGGATGTGCAAAAACGGTACCCTAAAACTCTCTACTTTGTGAGCTTTGGATACGGTGTCAATAAACTCAGGCGATGTTGTTTTTAGCTCTGTCGCGGACTGCTAACATTAGGGACTTCTAGCAAACCGTTGCCGCGTTCTACGCAATCTCAACAGTGCCCCGCGGTCACGGTATCACCTGGGCGCTTGATTAAAACCATGTTTCAAAGGTTCCGGTAGTGCGGTACGCGGGACACGGTAACGGTTCGCTAAAAGTCTCTAATGATTGTAAGCTCCGAGACGGCCTAAGTGTCGTCACGCAGAGACCTAGCTTTATTTAGTGGTTCTAGTTATATAGTTCTTCTTAGGAGCGAAGTGCGCTCGTCTGTTCGCAAGTCGATGGTGTTTTTTTTATGCCGGGTCTTTTATTAAGGCGAAAGCCTTACTTGGCCCATTACGCGAAAAAGCGGCGGCGTTGTGCCCGAAGGATGGTCACACCAATACGTAAAATACACACCTCAAAAAAGAAAAAAAAAGAAACACACACACACACACACACGTACAAGCACAAAGAAAAGCACAGCAACGCAGATGCTTCGTCACGGAAGCCGTGGAGCCGGCAGGGGTGCCGCGCCTGCGCAGTGAGGGAGCGTGATGTCACCACAAGAGCGCCCTGTGAAAAAAGAAGACGTGGCGCTCTGCTTGTAGGAATGCGCTGCGCGTCGGAATGCTTTCGCATTGCTTTGTTTTTAATTCGTAGAAGTGTGTCACACGGCATAATATGGCAAGGTTTAAAGGAAGGACTGCAGTCCAGCGTCGTGCAGGAACTGCAGGAGCGACTTGCAGTGCTTGTCGTCATTCACCCATTGGGTGTAGTTATCGCGTGGGTGACCCTTTAGTCCGGCCTCGCTGAGTATCTCCTCACGGGCGGTCTTGGTCCCGGAGCAGAGCCACAGCAGGTGACGAGCATCTGTTGTAGCATTCCTAGGCATGTAAGCAGTCTTAAGTGTCTTCGGCGTGTTTTGTTTGTGCTTTGGCCGCCTCAGTCACTGATAGCTAGAGTCGTGAACCAAGAAACGATAACATAAGCAACCATGCCCCGCGTTCTTTGAGTTGTCATTTACTATAGATTGGCGCAAGTGTTTCCGGTGTTTGATTATAATGCAATTAAATGCAAAGTGCAAGCGAGCTGGACAAGTAATGACGAAAGTAATCCCGGAGAAGGGACAAGAGGGACAAAGTGGTAAACACAAATCTTCCAACACAGCTAGGTGACTAGGTGCTATCTAAGGTCCGGTATCGAACCCGGGACCTCCCATTACAGGTGGAGCGCTCTACCAACTGAGCTAACCAGGGGTTAGACGTCAGTAGAGAAAACTGGTTTTATCAGCTGCCACCAGTCTAACACCAACAAGGGCTGAAGCTTGCAATTTAAGGTTATGATTATAATGCAATTAAATGCAAAGCACCTTGCACCTGTAATGGAGAGGTCCCGGGTTCGACACCCGGACCAGGCGGACTTTTCGGTCGCGCACCAGTCACCTAGCTGTGTTTGGAGATTTGTGTTTGTCCTTTGTCCCTCCTGTTCCCTTCTCCCGGGATTATTTTCGTCGTTTCCGGTGTCATTTTTAAACAGACGGGTCGTTCCTCCTCTCATTATTTCACGCGCTTCTTCTTTGGGGGCGTCTAATGTTGCGTCTTTGGCCTGTCCTTTTTGTAATTTTTTTGTAACCTAGGTAATTTAACTAACGCGTTTGCTTCGTCAGTTGATGAATACTGTGTGCTATTAATTCTTGCTTTAAGTCGGGTCCATTACGTGGGCCATAAAGCGGCATGATAAGTAGAAACTTGGAACTTTCAGCATTTCATGAAAGCCTGCTGACCCCTAAGTGAAACAGTATGTCGTGTAAGCTGACGTTATTGGCACTAGAACCTTTCCAAAAGTCGATCAAACGACATTGACGGTCGCTATTGCTTGGACGCGTATAGCATGTGGTCGGATCCGATGCTCGACGAACGCTCACGTCAGAGTACGTGGCCAAAGCGGATGGCGATGGCGCGGACTTTTGAAAAGGGCCTAATAATGCTCATGTATAATTTGCGTCCCTTTCTCTTTTACAAGAGCAACACGAGTCAAGTGGGCATATAAAGAAAACGCCCAACATCAATTGAAGCCATTAGGACGTTGCTTATTACGTGCAGTCTCCCCGCGTCGATATTTGTACTTTGTTGTTCTTATCGACACATAACACAATCCCATTGGCTGGGGATCAATAAACAGTATGATGGGGACTCGGCACGCCGTGCATTATTTTTTTAAGCTCCAGAAACTTAGAGGTGCAAAGAGAGGCGAAAACGAAGAAGTGCTCGTCCACGTCCCTTCTTCGCGTTCGTCTCTGTTTGCGCCTACAGGTTTTCTGAGCATTATGTGCCAACTAGCCCAGCATCGAGTCTCGTTAAAAATACGTATTTTTAAGCCGTTAGTGAGCGTAATTAATAGGATGCAATCGAACACTCGCACGGACGCATGAGTTACTTACGTTGCTGAGCAAACGTCGTGCTGGTTGCAAGAACCACCAGAAAGAACCAACTTGCTGGCACAGCCATGATTTCGCCTTGAATTCTGGTGATGGTGGTGAAACGAAGGACCCTGGACCGGGGATGATTCGCTCCTGCTGGCTTCCGTCGACTAACGTAACGCTGCCATTGCAGAACGCTTCCCTGGTTTATATGGGCGGCTGCTGGCCTGTCTCCGAACGCAATTTTTCTTTCGGAGGAGTATCTCTCTCTGTACTACTCATGCGGGCCGTTACGGGTGAAACAATGAGGGTCGCAGCAAAGAAGAATGATCCTTTAGAGTGGGAAAGATACTGTGGTTTCCAGGAAACCACTAATGGCTTCGTAGAAATAACATAACTCATGGAACTTAACCGAAGTATAATGAGGGAGAAAAGGCAACGTCACCGGGTTTAATTTCACCTCTGCCGACTTTGATGCGAATGAATGGCGGAGAGCATGCCCATTCACGTAATCCTACACCACGTGAGGCGAATTGACAGTCGTATCAAGCTGGCCGAATTTTTCTTGCTCGATGGAGGCACGAGTCGCCGTACCTCAACTTCTCACCGCATCAACATCGACACAGCGGCACTTGGCAAGTCGATCACGGTCATCTGGTCAGGTTTTTACCGCATTCGCCGATCCGTAAGTTCGTTACTTTTAGGTAGCACCCGCTCTTCCTACAGTAACCGACAGTGTAAGAAACAAAGGGCGTGGCTTATGATCTTCATACTTCTTGGTTCACGGTGATTAATTTTTGGATGTTTTATTGGGCAACGCCGCAATCTGATCAGCTGAGGAGCGATAAGAGGGTTATCGAGACTCGCTGTGTCCTGCGGTTATTAAGGCGTCGATGACTGTAATATATCGCACGTGAAGAAAACCAGCACAGGCCCGCAACCACAAAGTCCCCCGCTTGTCATGATTGGTGGTCGCCTCCCTTTCCACTCGCCTCCTTTTGGTGTTCGTTGTGCTAAAATTGGAAATAGTGAAGGGCTTTGTGGGAGGAGCCTGCCCCGTTTTTCTTAACCTGCAACAGAAAGTATACATCGGCGGACACTCGGGTAGTGGCTGGTGTCCAACCATAAAAGTTGGCACAGCGACCTTTATTGTTTCAAAGTCCTATAATGCACGAAATGCGTTACTTTAGGAGCAACCGTTTAAATTTGTTCCGAAGACATGAAACAGTCGGTTCAATGTAAGAAGAACCTATGTCTTTTTCAATTTAGCGGGGAAACTGAATTGCTGCTAGGTCACGCGGCGTCAGGTCAGAAGATATCAATTTCCCGGTAAACGTAGAAAGAAACCGAATTTAGTGTATAGAACACGTGGTGTAAGGCTGACGTGACATCAGTTTTCCCGCTAAGCTTAACGGGGAAACTAAATTGGTGCACAGGGCTCGTGACATGTCACGTGACATTATTTTACCTCTAAATTCAGCGGGAAATGCACCAACAAACAAAAATAAGTTCGGGATTTTTTTTTTTGAGGGGGGGGGGAGGTAAGGGGAGTTTTCCGCTGAAAAGCATAGTTTTGCTTAAATAGTTCTTGTTTCTTTCTAACGATGAGCAGGTCTGAGGTGTGCAACACCTTGCGGAGCTTCGGACTGCACCACGTTTATTGCGAGCATCGTGCCGGCGTGCCTAAGGGCGTTCCTTTCTACTCTTCCCCGGCACCGGTGAACATCCGGATCCAGTCCAGTTGGGTGGCGATCCTCGAGAAGACGCCCGGCTGCTTGGGCGCCGCACACGTCGTGCCCCAGGACGTCGCTCCGGCCAGAACGTAGTGGCCGTCTTCTCTCGCACACTGCAATGGTCCTCCTGAGTCTCCCTGGGGGCGGGAAACATCGCGAGCCGATAAAGGCAAATTCACACCTTTGCATTTGAGTGTGATCGAGAAGGAAAGAAAGAGACAAATAAAGAAAGAGGAAGAGATAGAGAGAAGAGGCTGCGACAGAGGAAAGACTAATGCGGCAGTCATAGCCAGAGTCCGAGTGCGTTGTGAGCGTTTTTGTGTACCAGCTGGCGGCAAGAAGACAGACTGCCATCACCGTAAACATACAGTAGCTGGCAGTTTACGAAGGGCGTGACTAGTGGTCCTCATCATCTAATTGCCGCTCCGCGGCCAATCAGATTGCGATATTAGCCGATAAGAACACCGAAGAACCAATCACATAGTGAGAACCGCGGAAATAATAATAAGGCACACCCTGCGCAGACAGAAGGTTTTTCCTAGACTGAAGGTTTTCCCCATTTGCTGCAATGGAGTCTTAGGCACTGCCTATGGGAAATGTTCGCTTATAATACCCAAATAACACGGCGTTTAACTGAACACAAACGTTGTATTAGAAACAAAGATCAGTATTCAGAAATGTCAAAACATGTGTTAGAATGTAATAATTATGTACCTCTATGGAATTCCACATCGGTTGTGTTGACCGAGAGAGAGGATCATAAACGCTTGGTAAAAGAGTCCCTCACTATTATTAACCACGGAAATGCAGTAAATAGGCCGTCTTTTAATTTGGACACGGAGTTGAAAAGATTTCTACAAATTTGATTGTTTGGAGGTCACCTTTATATCTGTGTAGGATGTTGTTTGTTCGGGTTTAAGTTTCACCCCTGCCCCTTTGTTTCGGGTGTGACGAATGTCGGGGGTTTGTTCGGCTTTGTCCATGTTCGATCTTTTCCCTAATGGGTCACCAACCTGCAGCCCTTTCTTTTGTGATGTTATCAGGACCTCACCGAGGTGGGTTAAGAGATCTTCCCCTCCCCCTTTTGTTTGTGTTAGAACAGTACCGGTGTGGCTATTGGTCAATGTCCTCCTTCTCTTGTGTGTTCGGGAAAAAGAAGTTCATCCTCTCCCTTTTTCATTCCTTCTGGTTTTCAGGGGCACCTGTACCCTATAAAACCACGATATTTTGTCTAATAAATTTCAGCTGTGTTTGAGACTTTGTGTTGTGTTGTCCTTTTTCTCCCCAGTCTCGGGGTTTTGTCCAAAATATAAATATATCTTGTTTAATGCATTATAACAAATTGAATATATATAAGCCTCAAATTATGACATGATTGTGAACACAAATGTGATGGAATAATACAATAATGATGAACGGGTACTCTAGCTAGCAGGTAGCAGCGGCGGCACGTGGAAAACAATGTCCGCTTCGAACGCGATGGACCACTGCGAGCTGTTTTTCGAGGTTGTAGACGAGTCGTCCGACTTTCCCGCCCAGGACTCTTTATCTTCGTCGTCGTCCATCCCTTTTGATCGCGTGACTGGCGTAACCGTGAGACTCCGTCGTGGTTCGTTTCTGCCGGGCACTATTTAGCTATTTCAGTGAGAACTTTGGAAGGAAATGGAGCTACTCAACATAAAAACGTCGCCCACCTCGCAATGCAAACTCGTAAACGCAGATGATTTAGGGCCAGTGTGGCCAGACGGGTCGGACGTTTAAAAGCAAGACTCATTTAGGTGCGCCCTTAGACTCAGAAAAAAAAAATAAAGTGCCGCAAATAGCAAACACAAATAATATTTAGGTTGTAAATGTGATATTTCACATTTAATAATAAAAAAACTGCGCCTCAAACCGATTTCGAGGAATAATTGTTTATCACGTGCTCCTCTCGTGGTTTAGCAGGAATGCAATCGACATCAACTTAAAGTACTCCGTTTATTTATCGTGTGATCAAGAACGCCGTTTACTACAGGTACCTTCAGCTAAGGGACCTAAGCTAAAGGTTCCTTTACGCTGCCGTGTGAATTTGGTATAACACTGTCTCGATCATTTCAACCTCGCGATAAAAGACTGACGCGTAAGTATACGTACGCGGATCGCGAGTGTTCCAGCACTACCCGATAGATGGAGCCAACGTATTCTCTCGTCGCAGGCGGTCGTAAGTTGTCACAACGCATTCGATCACGCTCACACGGAAACGCAAATCAACGGAACGCCGACTAAGGGCGAAAGTGTAGACGCGAAGTTGCCAAGCGTTGAGAGAGGACGGTGATGAGTCGACACTCATACGAAGAAAATGTTTTATCTTCATTGATTTATCTGTATTACTTTTAAGGATGGTGTAATTAAAGATTGTATAGCATTATATTAGACGGTTTAGCGAACCGTTTTTGCCCATCCGATATGGTACCATGGGCCCTCCGGTACGGACTGCGCGTATTCTTCTCTGCTAGCGCATGCGCAGTTCATACCGTATCGGATGTGCAAAAACGGTTCCCTAAAACTCTTTATTATGTAAGTCCGAACGCAGTGGACAGAATACGATCAGAGGTATAGGCGCTTGCAAAACTCGCCTTCTTCGCGCTGCCATCTTTGTCTGCTGGGCTGTAAAACATCTTCTGAGCAAGCGCTGGTTGCTCTGCTGTGCGGTATATTCGACGCTGCCCATGCGCCCAAACCTCAGTGACTCGGCATTTTTCGTCCGCGTGATAAGCGATGGAAAGGTCTATAGCCAATCAAGCATCGCCAAAATTGCTTCGTCACGGCGCTCGTTCGTCTTTTCTGGGTCCGCTATTACCACAAACTTATCACGCATAAAAATATGCAGAATCAGGGCGCATTCACTATGCGTGATTGGTTGGGTAGGTGATAGCAAATGCGCAAAAGGTGATATGAGAGCTGCGACTATGCACTTCTAGCGCTGCTTGATTAGCTTCGTCGCAGTGTGGCGTTGGCTGCTGCCGGACTTGGAGTGAAACGGATATTAATGCGTATTCATTGCTGCCGGCTATTATAGAGCACAATATACTTGTTTTCACATAACAAAAACTTGTCTGCAACTTAAGAAAAGAAAAAGAAAAACCGAAACAGAAAGCAATTGACACGACCAATTCTTACATAGCACACAGATTTCCCTCCCTCTTCGAGGCCGGCGCAGATCATGGTGTCCTCATGGACCTCGTTAACGTCCTTGTAGTACTCCTTGCAGACGTTGTAAGGCACAATGGGCAGGTCTACTTGTTGAAGCAGGGCGGGCATTTGGGTGCCTCCCTCGCTTGCTGCGACAAGGGGTTAGAAATATCGGATTGCTTTTTTGCCAAATCACGCAAACGGTTAGACTACTCGAGTTACTAAAATTTATAATGATCACTCTCTGCAGCACCCACATTATGATGAGAGCAAGTCGTCTGCTTCTAGCGCAGGGGTTGCGATGACGTCAGAACGACGCCGAGTTCTGATTGGCTTCGATTGAAAGGATAGTGAGTAGACCTCCATGCTAGATGCTTTGCGGTCTACCCACTATTTCTTTCAATAAACCAATATTAGCTCGGCGCTCTGACCAGGGGCGGATCCAGGGTTGCCCCCAAGAAAGAAACGCCAGGATGAAAAAAAGAAGGGGGGGGAAGGCAGGGAGAGAAACACTTGCTGCACACCTCATTGCGTGTTGGATCTTTGTTTAAACACCCGTATACTAAATAGTAGAGAGAGGATCTTTCCATCCTTGATAGTAGCGATACTATCATAACGATACATATCGGGCAAGGTATCGGAGTCAGACGATCTCTATTTTGCGATATCTCCTGCTTCGAAGTGGGGGATAACGGATTCTTGAATTAACCCTCTGCCCACTTCGCACGACCTGAAACTATGGTTTAATGTTTTCGGTAAATCCCGATAGACCACAAAAATTAACCCCCAAGTTGGCTATATCAGAATAGGTCCTTGAATAAGAAAAACCCAAACCTTGGGGAAAGAAAATATTGAGCTACAGTTTTATTTTGGCACAAAACACTACCTACAATGAACTGTCCGCGAGTCTGGTTTTTGCTCTGGATCCCCACATTTTGTTTCTTTTCCTGGTTGGTAAGGGGATGTCTTTCGGATATTTGGGGCACGCGAATGTAACACTGGAAGTTGGTGAATAACATGGCCCATTTTCTTCAGCATAATCTCCGAGAAACCGCGTTTTTTCGTTCATCAGAAAAGGTTGTCACCAATGAACAACAAATGTGGGAAAAAAAGTAAATCCCCAAAAAGCATCAACGAAGCTTAAGAAATATAAACCCCGAAAACACGCAATCCTCCCAAACCTTTGAGCTAGACACACCAACGCGTGGAGGCGTGCTCGAAGCAATGAAAGCTCTAGCTATAGCTAGACAGCGCTCTGGAGGATGACCAGGCTGACTCGTGAAAAAATCGGAGTTTATCATGATACATATTGAAAAAGAAAATGCATAAAATTTCTTTACCTCCAATGGAGCATGCGCGTGAATCCCGTACCGATAAGAGAAAGAAAGTCGATAAGGAATCCGATGGAAGAAGCAGCCTCGCGGACAGTTCAAGGGTGGGCGGTGTTCCCGTTCAAAACAAAATAAAGCTGTAATACAGGTTTCCTTCCCTTGAGTTTTGGATTTGAGATGTTTAAGCGAAGCTCCTCTTCGTTTTTTTTTGTTTTCTTTGATTTTGATAAAACCAGTTTAGAGGTCAATTTTCGTGTTTTTTTTTGAGTAATTACCAAAAAGAGGGAACCCTACTCACGTGCAACAGAATCATAACCGGCGTCGAGTCCAATTAGGAAACATCTCTTTCGGATCTTCAAAATTGTGGAAGATTGAACAGAAAATCAGGCCTCAAACGAACTGCGTGTATGTTTGTTCTTTTTGCTTCCTGCAGTCTCGGAGATGTGTTATGCCTTGTGGAAGAAGCTGACGTGCTAGCTCGTGCGCTATACTCCATTTCACCTTACGTCCGGCCGCAGCGAGCGCTACATGCCAATCCAGTCAATCCAGTTGTGTGAACGTAGCTCGTAACTAGGATTTTCACGCGTCACGGCGCTACCTAACGAAGGTTACACTCTAAAAAAAGGGTGTATTCTTACACCTTTTGTCCCCTATAATACACCCCAAAACTTCAAATCGACGTACAGCGCTCGAAGTCGACCTGACGGTTCCAATTTTCACGAGAGACTTGATAGCCGTGTTTTACAACTTTTAAAAAAAACTAATGTATACGTGTTACTGACAAAACAAAAATCGTTTTTTTTTTGCTTTGCTGCAAAATTTTAGTGTTTTCTTTCTTTGCTCTTTGATACGTACTTTAGCTATTTAATAAGTTATATCGTACCGTTATCTAGCCCTTCGTAAAATTTGGGGCCGTCTGTTCACCATAGTACTATAGTGAACAGACGGCCCCAAATTTTACGAAGGGCTAGATAACGGTACGATATAACTTATTAAATAGCTAAAGTACGTCGAACTGAAGTTTGGGGTGCATTATATGGAACAAAAGGGTGTAAGGTGATGAAAAAACAGTTAGGGCGCAGGCGAGCTGGTGTAGGTTTACCATTTTGTTAGACCACCTGAGACTGGGTGGAAGAAACACGACGACGTCTCAAACACAGCTAACCTCTTTAGTCAGTGCTCCGTCCTTTTATACAATCTTGACCCCAAAATTGTCACCATAAAAAACACTCCAAACAATGGCACAAAGAGGACAACACGCCTTGACTTCGAAGCCACGCTTAAGAACCATTTCAAACTAACAAAAGGTACACACACATCATGTTTGAGACGTCGTCGTGTTTCTTCCACCCAGTCTCAGGTGGTCTAACAAAAAGGTGATACCCTTTTTTTAGAGTGCACGGGAAACTCATGCGACCCTGGATGGGCTCCAATGGGTCGTGGTATACCCGGCGGCCGAACGTAAAGTGTTTTTGTGTGATGTTTTTGGTGCACGTGGGTGCTTGATCTTCACCTGTCATATCGCTGGAAACGCGACATTCTACATATGGTTCGTGGGAAGTCCAAGATAATCAAACGCATGTAATCACACTATAGTCGGTTACAAGTCAAGAAGGTACGAGAAGCTCCTCCCATAATCGTGATGCGACCGTTTGAAATCCATCCGCAGTCGAAAGAATAGTTTCCTGGAAACACCCCTTGTTCCGCTTCAATGAATGGATAATGGCTACAGAGTGATGCCAACTTGTCTCCGACCCCCCCCCCCCCCCCCCCTTTTTTTTTTTTTTAAGAAAGCGACCTTTGTATTCATCGGAGAGGAAACCGAGCCCCTGAAAGTGGCCTTTGTATCCATCCGACGGAGAAGCTAATCCCCAAAGTCGTTTTTGTTTCCATCGGAAACAAAAACGACTTCTAATCTCCCTCTGATGGCTTCCATAACGCTAAGTCAAGGTCTCAAGATAAAGCAAATATTCAAAGCAAGGCAAAACCCTTTCCCGCGTTGGCCACGACGTCACGGAAACGATGGGACGCCATTGGATGGGGAGGTGGCGGAGGAATATATGATTCCCTTTGAGGGGCATTTGCCGCTACCTTCTTGACTTGTAACCTACTATATTAACTTTGCCACTCAAACTTTTTTCCGGTTTGCGTGGAGGCATTTATGAAGTGTATTGTGGCGCGTGTTTTCCAAACAGCGTTGTGCAGATCATGATGGCTATTTACAAAAGATTGAAAAGGAGTATTGATAAGATTACGATGCCTTAATTTATACGTGGTAATGTCGATTTTGTATGCTGCCATTGGTACCTGTTTGCGTGGTCAAATTTGAAGGAACACCGAAATGAATTTTGAAGTTTAACTATGCTTGAAATATATGTAGCAGGGGCGTCCGAGAGACAATACCAACCAAGTTGCACCGTTGTACCCTCCTAACCTGGTTGCAGTGAAAACAACAACAACAAAGTTGTCAATGTCGCCGCCCATAATAAAGTGAGGGAAGGAAAGTTGCCCGTCTTGCTTTTTCGGACACAGTTGTCTGCTGAGGGAACTTGGCTGTTACATCTTAGTTTTAAAACGGTAGCTTTATAGAACCAGTCAACCTCAGGAGCCTCGTAAGCACGAGATGTGTAGGGGATACGGCCCATTCGTCACATGTCGATTCGTCATAGGGCAACTGGTAACAGGCCCGTTCGTCACAGCGGAACATTCGTCATAGGATGATTCGTCACGCTGGCAGTTCGTCACACAATGACTTCAAGATTGTTAAACGTTTTTTTTTCTATCTTGTTTTCTTAGGAAAGTTAGGAAAGGGGGGCACTTAATTAAATCCGTACAAGGTCAGTGAGGTTGACTACTGTACGAACGGGAAACAAAAGCTTGTCCCAATTACCCCAAGATAAGGCAACATTCAGCCTTTATCCTGCATGTCGTCTTATCGGGGTCACCTTTCTAACAAAAGAACTTCGAGAACATAAAGTTCACAATAGAAAAAGCCCACCAAACGCGATTCTTTTTTCTTTTTTTTTTTTGCGCCCCGTTTCAGGGCTTATTATGCCGGTTGCCCTCGGATTATAAAAATATCACTCTCGATTTCTAAATGGAGGTAGTTACTACTAAGAGAGGTGGCGGTATGCTTCTTGACGAAGGACATTCCTACACCATTAAGGTTTACGAAACTACGTTGTATTGGGCCTGCCGGCGAAGAGGAGTTTGTAAAACTAAAATAGTCACCGATCACGCCAAGACTCGTGTAATCTCTTATTCCAGAGACCATACGCATGCATTTGACAACACCAAGATAAACGTGCTTCGGGTTCGTCATCAGATGAAGGAAAAGACTGGTATGTACCAAAATCTGTTCCTGCTCTTATATTCCCAAAACAAGGTCACTAATGTCCTTTATTCCAGTGGAAGGCGGTCTAGCACCGCACCAAATACTTCTGGCTGCGGTTGCCTGTGTCAGTGACGACACTGCTTTGCAGATTCCCGCACCGTCAGCACTTCGGCGCACAATCCGCAAGCAAAGGCAGCGGGCGAATCTCGAGTACAGCGTATCATCTTGCAGAGCCGACATACGAATGCCCACAGAGTTCAAAGTAAAGTGTATTGCAGCGCAAAATCACAGTGCGTGACATATTATGATAATAATGACTGTTTTACCTGCATGCAGACCACAGCCAAAGGAGATTCCTTTCTCCTCCACGTTAGCGGAGAGGGCGACAGCGAAAGAATCCTGATCTTTGCTACCGAGCGCAACTTGAGCTGTCTGGCTCAGGCGACTACGTGGTTCGCGGACGGGACCTTTAAAGTGACCCCGGCACAGTTTTCCTAACTGTACACGGAGCATGCCACAGTCAACGGCGTGGTAGTGCCACTGGTTTACGGCTTGCTGCCCAACAAATCTGAAGCTACCTACAAAAGGTAAGCATTCAAGAGCTCTGATAAACATATAAAACGAAACGCTCGGTGGTCCTATGATTGGATATGTGTTCAAACGCTTCAAAATATGTTCGCTCGTTTTAAGGTTTTTCGACGTCGTTCTGAGTCACATGGGGGCCCCACTGCCTTGAGGTGGCTTACACGGACTTCAAGACAGCGGCCATCAACGATACAGGGATGCTTTTTTCACTTATCCCAGTCGGTGTATAGGAAGGTGTGCTCCAGTGGTCACCAGAGTCGCTACAATTCAGATGACGAGTTTGCTGTTCTGGTATGCGGCATTCTATTTATATGTCTTATTGTTGTCTTCAGGTAAGCCGATTGGTTACTTTATTTCTTGTTGATTTTCAAATGGGAATGCTTCCAGCATTGGCCTTCTTGCCAATCGACGACATTCCCGAGGCCTTCAAGGACCTTCTCGAGGTTTTCCCCACCGATGCCTCACTCGTGGCGGACTACTTCGAGAACGTGTATATCGGGAGACCCCGTCGAAACGGCTTGTCGTCGGCCACCTCCCCTCCTCTGGTTTGGTCAGTCAGAGAATCAACACTAGCAGAAAGGCCAAGGACGAACAACAGCATCGAAGCGTGGCTCCGGGGACTGCACGTAAGAACTGACGTAATCCTCTGAGAACTTGGACGTTTTCTGTAGTACATTTTTGCATTTGTGGCTCAAAATTTCAGTACGGTGCCCACTCAAGAAGCTTCCTCCACGAGTGTGTGTGTGTGTTGTGTGTTTTTATCCTTGACAGAGATGAAGCTGGCTCAAGCAGAGGGCTGCACGACATCTTCGAGGGTGTCCAAGAAGCACGTCGACAGCAACCGGCGTCTTCAAATCATTGTGAGCCGCTACAATGGTCGCAATCGTCTTGAAACCCTGAGGGTGGCAGCTCGGAATATCGTTTTTTAATTTGTTTTTATTTCGCTCAATAAACCTGTTGTTTTCTAAGTACAACGATGACTTGTTTGGATGTTCCCCCTCTTCAGTGAAATGAAATATACCGTACTAATCTTTATTGCATGCACAGCCAGGTGAATATATGTTGGGCAAATTCAAATATCCGGTTCGCACAGTGACAAACGTTCCTAGGGACAAATTCCCCTATGACGAATGTTCCGCTGTGACGAACGGGCCTATTACCAGTTGGCCTATGACGAATGCGCACATGACAAACAGGGCCTACACCCATGTGTAGGTTGGTCCAATCCGAAACCGTAAAATTATCTTAAAAAACACAAAAAACACACGATAGCTTGATTTTGGTTACCGGCGTGGAAGCCGAATGCGCTGCTAACTGAGCTACGGGCCCAGCACACAGGAACGGGAGGAGCGAAACGGGTGGTGTGAGAAAGCGAGCGGAGTGGAGAGGGGTGGAAAAAGACAAAAAAGAGAGGAGCAGGAATAGGTGGTGTAGAAAGAGCGCACGGAAGGAGGAGTGGAAAGGGCAGGAAAGCGCTTTCCCCTCTCTTGGTGACCAGAAAATTCAGCGCAAAGGTTTTGTCTCCGGGTGATACCGAGCGCAAGCGGCGTCACAAAAGACAAGGCTGTGACTTGACCTGTTTCCATACAGAACCCTGCCATAGGCATAACCAGGGGGTTTCCCCAGGAATTAAAATTAGGGGGGGGGGGGGGTGTCTAATGTTTTAGGGGTGGGGGTTAGGGGGTATTGGGAATAAGAAGTCATTGCGAATTAAGGGGTGCCTTCAGGAAAAAAAGGGGGGGGGGTGTACGCCCTCCCTAGGGGGTGTGTAGGAAAATCACCGGGCACAACCCGAACTAAGAGCTTCAGCCACCCAATAAAGCTACCTCAATAAAACGCATTTGGAAGAATGACGAAAATGCAGCCAAAATTTCTTTTGATTAGTCTTTCGCGGCACCCTTTGGCGCTAAAGAGTATACTATCTATAAATGTTGAAGAGTACCACTGTCTGCTGTTCTTCAGCACCGTCCACTCGTGGCGCTGGAATATGGGGGTGATACTGCTTATTCACCAGATAAGGGTGGAGTCTGCATCTCGTCAGGGATAATCTAATGAAGTAATTTTATAAAGTTCGCGCGAAGCTTAAGGCTCGGACTTGGGTTGAATTTCACTCACGGTCTTTGGTGAGTCCCCATCCCGAAGCTGTGCACGTCTCTCCGTCGAAGCTCTGGTCCTTCTCCGGGAGACAGATGGGCATCAGGTGCTTGTGCTTGCCGGTGAAGTCCAGCTTCCTCGCCAACTTCACGATGGCGTAGTCGTAGTTTTTGGTCGTGAGGTTCCATTTAGGGTGTTGCCGGAGCTGTAAGCAAAAAAAAAAAAAATGCCACAACAAGACTGGTCACTATACATAACTTGCACATGACCTCACGGCGACGTGCCAATGGTAATTCCTAACTACTCTTGCCGAGAGAGACAAATTCGGGGGTGCAAAACACACGGTGTTCACCTTATTACAGAGGACAAACACAAATATCAAAACACATCTACGTGACTGGTGCGCGACCGAAACAATCCGCCTGATCCTGGTATCGAACCAGGGACCTCTCAATTTCCAATGGAGCGCTCTACTTACTGAGCTAACCAAAAGTTAGACGTCGGTAGAGCAAAGTTTTTTTTCAACTACCACCAGTCTAATACAAGCAAGGGTGAACGGCCTGCATTTTAAACTTATGATGATAATGCAATGAATGCAAAGTTGCAAGCAGAGCTGAACAAGAATGACGAAAATTATAACTCGGAGAAAAAGGGTACAAAGGGCACAGACAAATCTCCAAACACAGCTAGGTGACTGGTGCGCGACTGAAAAAACTTCGGCAGAGACACTTAAGACTGCTTACGTGTGGGAATGCGAAAGCATTAAAGTCTTTTTGGTGAAATGTTTTCGATTGATGTTTTTGACACGCATTAAGCTTCTTTCCGTTGATTCGGTATGTGTGTTTGCGTACACGTTGGTCGCAGACCGGAAACATTGCTAGGCACCGTAAGTCAGTCAGAACCGCAGAGCCGCCGTGGCGTCGGGGGAGCGTCATTCTGTGTCCGGCACTAGGCGAGTACGGACGTAAGGATGGCTCGCTCCGATAAAGGTATAGAAAGGGAGACCTGGCGCGAAGAAGGCTTCAGCGGCGTTGAGACGACCACAAGGAGAGTGCGCCTCAAACTCAAGGACGGCGTGACGACGGAACGACTACCCCACCAGCTGCGGGTTCTCAACGCCAACACGCTTGTCATCGTCCCAGATGGAGCACCTATGTGCTTGCGTTGCCGGATGAATGGGCATGTTCGCCGACGACTGTCGGGCGCCGCGCTGTTATTCGGGTCGACGATTTGGTCACATCAAGGAGGACTGCGTGCAAACCTAGGCAACAGTCACAAACGTGAAGCCCGGGGACCCCAACTCTGAACTTTTAATGGAAGAGCTTGAGGCCCAGGTGACTGTGGGAGAAACAAAGCCTACCGACGCTGCACCCGTGCAGCGGCCATCCTCAAGCAACGCGGAATCAGGCAACATGTATCGGCCCCTCTCCGTCCCTTCAACGGAAGCAGCTTCGGCAGGGGTGACGAAGGAAAGCAAAACCGCCGACTCCCACCTTATGCAGGCAGCGGAGGATGCCAAGTCATCGCTGACGAAGCGCGGCGGGGACAACGAACAGACCGACGAAACTGCTATGAGACGTTACAGAGGGCACCACTGGAAAGCGACCCCTGGATCTGACAGAGGGTGAATGCACCGAGGATGAGGGCGACCCAGTGTCCACCATGCCAACCGGTAAAAGCCAGAAAAAGTCGTACCATCAAAGCCCGAGGACCAACGGATGACCGACGTTAGCCCAACTCACTGCAGGTTGTACTCTTGATCGCCTCAGTCCTTTTAACACTCACATGTTTCATCAACGATGTATAAGCTTAAAGTTGTAACGCTAAATTGCGTCAGCTTGACTGTCCAGAGGCGTAAGCAATGGCTCCTGAATACCCTCCTTAAAAGACAAAACAAAAAAACGAAAAAACGAGCGGATGTTGCGCTTCTGCAGGAAACGAAACTCACGCCCGGACATGTAGAGCACGCAACTAAGTTCTTGGAGCGCCATTTTGACTTCCGTGTACTTTAACGCTATCTCACATAGCGCTGGCATCAGCAGTTCTAGTTCACAAGAATAAGTGAATATCCGGTGTTTTCAGAGTGTGGAAACAGATCGCAGTGGAAGAGCATGCGCAGTGGATTTGCTGTGCCACGGAAACTGTCATTCGCGTTAGGATCGAATGCACGCGTCGAATGACACAGCGACAGTGGCTACCGCGTATCATGTTGAACGACTGGCCTTTTCAGACCACGCATTAATCGCCGTGTGGTTCGAAGAGAGCATTAACGAGACAGGGGAGCCTTGCTGGCAATCGTGGAAACTCAACTAAAGTCTTTTTGCCGATGACGAGGTGGTCAAGGAATTTGAAGAGCTTATTAAGAATGGAACCGAGAAACAAGCAATAAATGCCATGAATAAGGAACTATTAAAAGAGGAAATTAATATAAAGCTGATATTAATCGAGCCGGAAAAGTAAAAAAAAAAAGAAGAGCGAAAAAAGAAAACTGTTAGCCGGAAACTTTAAGAACACTTATTCACGCTGAAAATCAGACTCCGGGATGCTTTGAAGACGACATAAGAGAATGCAAGTGTCGGCTACTATCTAAGCTAGACGAATACAGGAGAGGGCAATAATTCGATGTAGAATGCAAACACTAGAGCGTGACGAAGAGACTAGGAAAGTGTTTTAACAGGAAATAACATGAAGACAGCAACAAAAAAATAAAATCACGGCTTTAAGAGTTGGAGAGGCTCTCGTTACTCGCCAAGAAGATATCTAACGGGAACTCGTCAGGTTTTACGAGGACATATTTAAAGTGAAGAGAAATTCCAATGATCATCTATTAAAAAAGTTCCTTAAAATTGTACCGCAAGCAGAAAAATCAGTGTCGACTCAGAACTGGTAAATCAAGACCCCACAGTTGGAGAAGTAATCGGAGCAAATAAAGAAGTTTGCTGGCGGGTGAATATAAAATCCTCACCAAGATACTAAGCAAGCCCATCGAGAGCGCCCTGCAAACGGTGGTTGGGGAGCACCAAACGCACGGGTTTAAAGGACGCACAATTGACTCAAATCTCCATATAATGCGTATGAGCACAGAAACTGCAGAAGCAATGCAAATGCTGATAGCTGTGCTGCAAGTTGATTTAAAAAATGCATTTGACAAGGTATCACACTCTTTTTTTATTTTTAGTGCGAGAGCACTGCGGTGTGGGGAACCGACTATTGGGTATGTAAAGATATGCTACAAGGATTTGAGGACGCGCCTCTTAGTAAATGATCGTAAAACCACGTCAATCCCACTTTTTTCATCGGTTAGACAGGGTTGTCCGATGTCACCAACACACTTTGGTTTCTATTTGGAGCCTCTTTGTAGGGCAGTTCGTAGGGACGTTAATATACGAGGGGCCGGCCTGACTGTGTCGCATGTCAAGCTTCTAGCTTATGCAGATGATGTGAGCGTAGTGTGCACGTCGCGGCCAGAACTACGACCTGCACTCGGGCACATAGAAGAATTTTGCAGTGTGTAGGGGCAAAATGAATACAAAAAATCCTCACTTGGCTGGGGTTATAGATGTCCACGAGGATACACGTTACAGATGTCCACGAGGCTCGGGCTACAGGCCGTTAAAGCCCGAGCTATGAAATGGCAAGGAAGAAATATCTCCCTCTTTAAATCGAAGTTATGCTATGTTTTCCTTTATCTTGTGCATGATAACTAGCACGTGTCGTGCCTTGTCAAAGCAGTGAAGTGCAAAAATGCAAAGAATATGCGCGACTTTCGTATGTAATTCCTGTTTTGAAAGAACGCACCGTACTAATCTTTTTATCAGCTCCCACAAAGGCGGGCTAGGACTAGTTAATTTAGACATTAAGTTGAAAGTGCATCGGTTTCTGCTGTTTTCGAGGCAAGGAAGCCCCGATATCCGCCGCAGTACTGCAGACGTTAGGAGGGCTTTATCTCTCCTCGTGGTTGGACGTCAATGTTGCTGACGTTGCAGTAAAGAAGGCACCTGTTCTGCGATATTATCAAGAGATAGCGGAAGCGGTGCAGTACTTTCCCAAAATAGATCTTCAAAGGAATACCTAAGTAAAGTGAAAAGAAAAACGTTTGTACTGGGACGCGATTGACCCAGTTAGACCGCCGCCCCTCTACCGATCTGGCTTTGGCTGCAGAAGCGGACGAATCTGATATCTTCAAGCGTTTGAGGAGGTACCCCGTCCGGCACGGGAATTAAATATTTCTTTTCGTCAGGTTTCATATGGAAGTGTTACCAGTGAAAACGCTGCAATAGACCTTCTTGTATTGTTCTCTCTTAATTATTTTGTGCCCAGTTGGGGGCGGGAAGCCGAAACTTCTTTATACTCAACGTGGCACGGCGTAATGTTTCTTGATGTCGGGAAGCCACGGCATAGCTTCAGCCTGGGAATATTAACCTTATTTAGATTACACGCAATTGGGAGTCTCCGGCACTGATCACACGCTGGTAAGAGCAGCTGGTGAACCCACGCGGACGTATTTGATTCAAGGAATCAACCATGTCACCTTCTTAGTTAGGCGAGATAGCAGTTCTCTTTGAGAGCGACCTTTTGGAAAATTCTTAAAGTCCCGATTAAAAATAACGAGATGACCAAACAACAAATCAGTGAATGCAGTGCTGTGTTACTATAGTCTGTTGCTCTCATTTTTTGGCCCACTGTTAGCGCACAAGCTACGTGCCTGACCGCAATGATAAATCCACCTGACCATTTTGTCCGGGCTGGCACTTAGACCTTTTTGTCTGGGATTGATATACTGGGGATTGACGACGATAGGGACCACGGTTCCGTTCAGAACGTCAAAATGGTCCTGACAAAAATGGTCCTGTACAAAATGGTCCCGGACAGAATGCTCCCAACTGCCAACCCGGGCAAAATGGTCCGGCGTGCGCTATTTATTTGCTGTTTGCAGGTTTTCTTTGTATTTTCTACTTGATGGATATTAGCAGCGGCGTGGTAACCCAGTACACAGTACGTGCAAGCGCTCCGTCCCCTGCACGCATACATATGAACAGCATTTTCGCATATTGGCCTACGTCAGCAGCGTCGACTTCGTCTCATAACGGATGTACAAATACGCTCATACTTGCAAAATCAATTTTTTGATTTTTTTAATATACAATGTTCAGACAGAGCATTTTCGATGTTTCTGAAAAAAGAGAACACGGTGGTATAATAGGTTTCTTTCAGAAAACCACGTCAAGAACCTGTAGTACGTGTATGATAATGATTTTCATTCCGAATATCGTTTTGAGCTCGATAGCTCGTATTTGAAAACAGGTTCTGGCGATAGAAAGATATTGATTACACGTGGAATATATCGGTAGAAATCAAGAACCTCTTGAGAAACATGCTGTAGACAGAAGGGATTTAAAATTTGTTTGAAATGATTATAATGAAACTAGTGATATTATCCTTGAATGTGTAGTCAAAATAAATTTCAAAGTACCAAACCATCTTGTCCTATTAAGAGCGCTCAATGCATTGACCTGGGACCATTTTGTCCGGATTGGAACTTGGGACCTTTTTGTCCGGGCCATTTTGTCCGGGGCCATTTGTCCGGGACCATTTTGACCGGGACCATCTGACCGGGACCATTTTGTCCTACACCCATTCTGAATTGTTACAGCTCATGGGGCAGTAGCGGCCGCCGACTCACTTAGTTACTTTGACTATGTAAATAAATCGATCTTATGCAGTAAATAATAATAAAAAGGCGTCGGGAAGCGTGCTTGACTCGCATCCCTGAGGCCTGGGTTCAGATTCCCACCCAAGCCGAAATGTACAAAATTTTCCTTTCAAAGCCATTAATTTGCTTTGTTTACAGACACCTCGTCTGAAATGATTTGACATCAATCAATCCGGACATTTTTTGCATGTTCTTAATCTTTGCGCCCTCGGCCATTTTTGGTACCATCGCTCGGTCACACTCGCCGACGCCGCCGGATTTCCACGTAATGGGGCATTTAATGCTTTCGCGTGAAAATCCGCCTGGTCCTGGTGTCGCACCAGGGACCTCTACATTTCGCAGGAGCGCTCACCAACTGAGCCTACCAGGAGTTGAAGTCAGTAGAGCAAACGTGTTTTATCAGCTGCTACCAGTCCAACGCCAACAAGGGTAGACGGCCTGCATTTTAAGGTTATGATGATAATGCATAAATACAGAGCTGCAAGCGAGCTGGACAATAATGGCGAGTAATTCTGGAGAAGGGGAACAAGGACAAACACAGTCCTCCAAACACAGCTAGGTGACTGGTGCACGACCGGAGAAATATCCGCCTGGTCATGGTATCGAACCCGGGACTTGTCCACTTTCCAGTGGAGTGCTCTGCACAACTTAGCTAACTAGGAGTTCGAGTCGTCAGTAGAGCAAACTGAGTTTTATCAGCTGCCACCAGTGTTAAACTCGTGGCAGCTGATAAGATCGTTTGCTCTACTGACGTCAAACTCCTATTATTAGGCTCAGTTGGTAGACGCTCCGCTGGATATGGAAGATCCCTGCTTCGATACCAGGACCATGCGGATTTTTTCGGTCGTGCACCAGTCACCTAGCTGTGTTTGAAAATTTATGTTTCTCTTTTGTCCCCCTTGTTCCCCTTCGCCAGGGATTATTTTCATCATGGTGTTTCCGACGGGCTTCAGTGGAATGAGGTTGCGGGTCTCTTCTGCATTTGGTCGATTGGAGTTAAGGACCACGATGTACTCGCTTTTCTGTGGGGCGCATTACAGTCCCAGTGTGCGAGGATATATTCAGCAAAGGTGTCGACATCTTGTATACAGTGTTTGCTTTTGTGCTGCGGAAGCTTTGGAGAACCATGAAGTGATGTCGTTGGCATATACGGCTGATTGAGAGGTATGTTATAATGTAAAGTTTGCGAAGTAGCAGTCTTTCATCGCGATGTTGAAAATAGTGAGGGATAGGATAGCATCTTGTGGTACCCAGGTGGTAATTCTCTTTCTTCGCTTCTGTATTATCCTGCTTTGATACATATGTGTCCGGTTGGTGAGGAAGCTTCTGGTGTAGGTTTCGAATCGTCGAGCAGAGTTCAGTTTTGAGATCTAGTTGAGGCTGGTTTGGGGTCTGACGTTATCAAAGTTTGTTTTTAATGTCTCACGCCAATTATCATGCAAACTTGGGCTGTCCTTGGATAGTCAAAAATGTCGTGTTTGATTCATAACATCGTGCTTTCAGTGTGGATACCTGTCGACAGAATCCGGACAAGGTGTGGTGGAGGGTTTTGTGGTTGTACATGTACCGCTCGAGTCGTCTGAGGACCATCTTTTCCATAAGCTTTAATATACCCAAGAGATTAGGGAGATTAGTCTTGGGTTCGTGAGTTTGGTGGACGGTTTGCGTGGTTTGGAAATTGGTGTGACTCGGCTCTTTCCATTCCTGGGGAAACTTGCCGCTCTCCCAAGCTTTATTGATCTGGTCAAGGAGGGCACTCGATGTGGTTCTTGGCTAGGTTCTTCAGCATGGAATGAGTGATGCGCGTGAGATCCGTGGGTCGCGTTTTGCATGATGGAGTAAAGTGCTGTTAACAGCTCACTTTCGCTGAAGAGACTGTCGGCTCGATCTCGTGTTTCGAGTGTCTGCTGGGTCCTCAGTTAGTGGAGTTTGATGCGGTTTTGGGTTGCATGGTATAGAGGAGGGGTAAAAGAGCTTGTGGGTTTCGATGGCCAAGTCAATGTTTTAGTAGCCTTGTTTAAGTTTTATTTTTTCCAATGAGTGTCGTAGCATCTTTTTATTATGCCGTGCAATAAGTATGTTCCAGACCCTGGGCGTATGAAGTTGGCCCTTCAATCCCTCACATAGCTATAGCCAGTGGTCGTCGGCGACTTTCTGGGCGAGTCTTGAGCTTCCTGAGTGATTTTTTGGATTGCATTTTTAAGGTTCCGATTCGCTTTGTGTTTTTCCATATTTTAACTAGCTTGTGTTTGATGTCCCAGGGATTGAGAAGGTGTCTGGTCTATGCTTGGTGATTCTTGTGTCTTGTTTGGTGTGGCGGTGTGTTTTTTGATGAAATCTGTGATGTTCTTGGTCTGATAGGCGAAGATTTCGAGGGGTTCACATTTTTCAAGTCGCAATTGACATTCTCTCTCATTTGGTGACAGTTGCTTTAGGGAGGTGCTTTTGCTTGGCGTTGTCGCGTTTCTCTACGATTGATGAACTTCCGATTGATTAACTTCATATTTGAAGTTGACCAAATTCAAATTGAAATTGGTCAACTTCAATTTGGAAGATGAACACGATTTGGAAGATCACATACTCTAGGCTTTCCTAAAGTGTGGGACCATGTTATGTGTGTAGCGTCGCTTGCCCAGCAGAGGTCGGGGCTGGTGTCTCTCTCGACGCAGTTACCGACTCTTGTTTGGTCGATGACATTATTGATGAGGTGGAGTCTGTGCTATGCTGCCTGGTTGTACAACGTACTGCCGTTGTGGGTTATGTTCTCGTATCCCCAGAGCGGGTTGTGACTGCTGAAGTCGACCCCGATAATGTCTGGATGACCTTTTCTTGTTGAGTCATTGTTCAGATCCACTGTGTGTTGGTGATCTTTCGTGTTCGATGGGTACAATTCTTGGTTTTGGTCATTAAGGTGGTCGGTGCTGAGTTGGTTGGTATGTACTTGCTAACGTATGTGGCTGTCGTGGTGATTGGGGAAACGGTTACGTTGTCCATATTGTTTGCTTTCCTGGGTTTGACGCAAATGCTGTGTTGTGTGAATCTTTTGTAACTTGGGATGTTGGGATCCCCATTGACTTCCTGTATGATGACGATGTCTGGCTTGGGTTGTGTTGTGTTGTAAATAAAAAAGCTAGTTGCGCTTGCTTTTATTGAAGACTCCTGAAATTCTATTGCCATACTGTGGTGGTAGTGTTATTTTATGTTGTCTTATTCATGCTCCAGGTCTTGGAGGTCAGCATGCTCATAGACGACTGCTCTATTCTTTTTCTTGTGGTCCCTCGTGTCAGAACCTTTTTCAACTCGTGAGAAGACTCAACTGAACTTCTATCTGGTTGATTTGAAGGTGCATTTATTGGGTTTGTGGCGTTAGTTGGTGCACCATCCCTTTAAGTGCGGTTAGGCTGGTTTCAGTGGTTGGCGGGGGCTGCGACTGGTTTTCATCTGTGTCTGCCTCTGTCCACGCTTGTCCTCGTCGGTGGAGCGGTTCGATTTTTGCAGTGGTGAGGCTGCGGGGATTTAGGAACCTGTGAGAGCCTGTTTTGGGTCCCGACAGCGATGGTTTGCAGATGATTGCCAATTGCGGGGTGCTAGCGTGCGTTGTTAAGAACTTCTCGGTAGGTCAGTGTCTAGTGTGGGTGAGTTTGTTGAGTGGCGCGGATGAATGGATTACTCACCCTCGAGAGGCTCAGGCTCCTGGCACGGGTACGTTCGGGTCTGATGACGAATTTGCGGCTGATCTTCTGGCCTGTGGGGTATGCTGCTGGGTAGTTGGTCCGCCGGGCTTGGCTTAGGAGGAGGTTGTGATGGGGGCAGGGGGTTGGTGAGTTCTGCTTCTGGGGTAGCTTCAGGTGTTCGTCTTCCGGTCCTGCATACTGGTTGGCGCTAGCGGTGTAGTGGCGTGGTTTGAAGGGCGCTCTTGGGGTTAAGCGTCTGGGTGACGGTCTCGAGGCAAGTCGTTGTCTTCTTTGGCGGTATAGAATACTTTGATAGAGCTGCTGGTCCCCATAGGTTCTGGCTGGCCAAATATGGTCGAGCGGAGGGTGGTCCCCATCGCAGTTCCTGCAGTACAGGCTGCATTGGTGGTTCTCCTCGATTTCAGCGTCAGGTGTAAAATCCTTGCTTCACGTTAGGCAGCATTGACAGCGGTTCTTTTGCGCGCAGACGTTCATGGTTTGTGTACTACACATCAGATATGTGTAGCAGAAAAGGATTCGTGGCCTGTAGGCGTACATTCCAGGAGCTACATGGTGTATCGTGACGAATTTGGGGGGGGGAGTATGTTCTTCGAAGGTAATCACGGCTCTGTTGCTGCTGCCGATGGTGTGGGCGAATGTCACCTTTCTTCCTATGTCTTGACTTCTGGAGTAGCTGCTCGTTCGAGAATAGCCCTGAGTCTCCGTGTACTCGCGTGCTTGGTCTTTGCTTATGGCCAAGTAGGTGCAGTTGATGTGTACTTCACCTTATAGATTTGAAGTGAATCGAATGTTCAGTAGCCTGTCTCTGTGCACTAGGTTTGTACGTGTTCGCGGCGATAAAATTTTGTTGAAGTCGGACCTTGATGTAGATTTCGCCGCGCTCGGTGGTGGTGAGCTTCGCGGCGGTGACAACGGCTGCCGAGCTCGGTCTGGGGTACTTGACGGAGGTTGAGTCCCGTTTGAGGCTTGATTATACGGTTTCGTAGTATCTCCGTGCGCTTCTGGGTCACCTAATATGGTTTTGCAGGGCATAGTGTCGTGTAGATCGGCAGCCGTGGACAGACGTCTAGTCCACGTGGCTTGTGTGTATCCGCTAGCGATTCGGGCCAACGTTGGTTTGAATACTTGGGTTGGGCTGGTTTCAACCGATTTCAGTCGGCGAGTGTAGTTTATCGGGGCCTGTCAGTTTGTTCGGGTAGGCTCTTTTGTAGTTTCCAGGGGTCTCATATAGACTTGGACGGCTTTTGCAGGTCTAGCGACGCGCTCCGTAGCCGAAGCTGGCGCGCGCCTGGCGTGCGCTGCGTCGGCGGGGGGCCGTATCTCCTGAGTAGGCTTAGCGGCGAACGGCGTGGTCTGTGCAAAAAGTGGTCATAATATCAAATAAACTCACTTATTTCGCAAAGATGTTGGTGGTGGTCCTTTAGATGGTATGTAAGACGCACTCTTAAAAAAAGCTAGTAACTTGAAGGGTAGTAATTACAGCGTTACTACCCTTTTCTGACCGTTACTACCTTTTACTAATTATTTACAACCTCAAACGCGCGATAGGTAGTAAAAAGTTTGTAAACGCAGCAGTTACTACTATTTCCCGAACGTTACTACCCTTTTACTGTTCCAAAGGCTTGTAGAAGATGGCGGCGTCTGCTGCATCGCCGATAGCCAGCGTTAGCGACGCAGTTACATGTTCAGGAACGCAGGGCGAGGAATCCACACACAATCGTAGCATCAAATATTGTAGGAGGGGGCATGTTTAAGGGTTTGGGGCTGACGCTTATAGCCTTTGTTCCAGCACGTCGTGAAAGCCAGCGCTGCCGCAAGCGCAGCCATCGTGTGATGCAGTGACCCTATCGGCTTCTGACCTTGCTCTCCCTGTTTGCATTAATTTTGAAGGCGTTTATATTTTCATTTTGGTTTTAACTGGGATGAAAATAGTCACGACGTGCTAAAATCTTTTCCAAACAAGAAAAAAAGAAGAAACAAGAAAGGTTCATTAATTTACTTTTTGTATTCCTGCGTTCTTTAATATACGTTTCTTTCACAAAGACGCTTGGCAACATTGTACGACAATCACGCTGGAGCCAGTCGAAGTTTGCAAAATGTTCATTTCTGATGAGACCCTGCCGTTTTCGCCGTGTGTAGTGTTGCTGCTCTCGAGTTCCCGTGTTGGTGTGTAGAGTTAACGTTCGTGCGATCGACTGGGCGAGTGAGTGCGTGGACGTAGACTGCTCTGAAAGTAGTCCTAACATGCCGGTAACGAGCGGACGCTCGTTACCGGATTGTTGGCGCATCGTTTGGCCGGTTCAATGGCAGGGGTTTCGATGACCAAGAAGCTTTACTGCTTCGCTCCTACTTGACGCAGAGAACGTCTTCTTTACGGTCTGCGTTTGATAGGTGGTTTGATGATTCTCATGGAACCTGCCTTCAGTCGCGATAGTGACCGTAAAAGCGTAGAGTATCGACCAGGAAGTGGAAACGCAGTGTAGAGACGATGCGGCGCAAGTGCAAGGTGGAGCAGTGTATGCGGGAAAGCGAGAACACGACTGCTGGGAAGCTGTGGGAATGCTGTTTTATAGACTGGTGCAAATAATTACTCTGTTTAACGTTATTTCTGGTGAGATGTGTCCCTTAAAATGTTTAGCAACATTGCTGGAGAAAAATTTTGGGTCGAAAGCCGTGCCATATTTGTAACATCGTTTACAGACGAGGTGGTCATTGAAATCCAACCGGACTTCTTTGAAATGATCAGTATAAAAGGCGCATGGGCAGCCCTTGGGGCCAGCGATTGGGTTAGCGTGTCGTTGCGTGTATGTTGTGCGTGTCCTGGTCTTCTGTGTTCAAATTCGTTGTCTGTGTTAAATGTATAATACGTGTGTCAAACATGAAATAAATGGTGTGTATATGTGAACGACAGTAGTGTGGAAGAGAAATCTATCTCGCGGAATACAATTGTTCTGCCAATTTTGAATTTAACGTTGACTAGCGCCACCTGAGCTTTGGAGACAGTAGTTCCGTTTCTAGCTAAAGGTAGTAAAATATACTAGGTCAGTAAGTAACCGTTAACTATCTGCTTGACCTAGCAACAGTTACCAGCTTGACCGTTACTATCTATGGCTCCCAGGTACCACCTAGTAACATATGTGGCAAGCGTTATAGCTCTTACGCCAGTAAATACTAGGTGTGTTTTTAAAGAGTGCGCTCCTTGACATGAATTCGAGATCGCATCGATTGTTTCGGCTGTTATTTCGAGGTGTTCTGCGGAGCTCCACGTGTGAGCTGGTGTAAGCGTCTGCACTTGAATCCCTCTTGTTTATTGACAGCAAAAAAGGAAAAAAAGAAAAGAAAACAGCAATTGATGACGCTTATCCATACTCCTTCCACCTCTAAGCTGAGACTGCGGTGGAAGCTACGAGCACGTTGGACCGGTCATACGTCGATCTTTCGTCATGTGATCACGCCCTCAGCCACTTCGTCGCGCTGAAGAGCCGGGTCAGGGGATGGAAGGGACGCTGTTGGTTGGTCCGGCGAGAGCGTAGCTCCCACCGCGCTCCAGTCTCACCTTAGGTGTGGCGGAGTATATTGTTCGTCATTAAAGCCGCTTCACCCCTGCTATGCCCATGTTGTCCGCTGTTCGCGCAGATAACGGCCGCCGCTCAGCAACTATACTTCGTTTCACCTTAGGTTAAGACGCCGCCGATGCTACGAACTGATGGGACCAATCAAACTGCGTCAAAGGGCACTATCATGGTGTTCGTCATGTTTTTGTACGTGTAGTATCATCTCGAAGCAATCATCAGAAAAGGCCCTGTGACTTGCACATTTCACATAGCTTCGTGGTCCCACCAGCTCAGCGGCGGCTATTGTCTGGACTCAAGCTGAAACGTATATAGGTGCTTTATGTGTATTTCCCGTATGTTGAACTTGCTTAGGGGCATACATGTATGTACGTAACGCGTTAGAAGTAACGAGTTATGTACCTAGTTACTATTTTCGGTAACGAGTAACGTATTTAGTTACTTTTTTGGAAAAGGAACGAGTAACGGTATTTAGTTACTTTGAAGGCCAAGTAACGAGTAACGGTATCTCGTTACTTTTGAGGAGTAACGTGTACAACACCGCTTAAACGGCCTTGTTTTTATTCTAGCCTGAGTATGCGTCTATTGCGTAAAAGGCAGATGGGCAACCCGAAAAACAACTAAACAGTATGACAGTACAGCAACGTATATCGCTGAACACGTCAGTCGAACAGTTCGACTGACGTGTCCAGCGATAAACGTTGCTGTACTGAACTCTGCAGCTGGGAATGTCCTTCACCCAGCGAGCACAATCAGGTTCGTTGGTTGAACCTTCTAGAAACGGGTACGGACCGAATGTAAACCCGGAGGTTGCAAACACGGGAAGGCACATAACCCATTACTCGCTGTCCTCAATGAAGGCGCAGTTCTCGAAGATTCACCAGCTCTTCCTGAAGGACAACAGTGCCGTTCCTTCGAGCGCGTCGGTAGAACGACTCTTCAGCGTCGCCGGAGATGTATTTTCACAGGAAGCGGGGAAACATAACTGATGAAAACTTCTACAGGCAGCTGCTGCTTAAGGGCAATGACTACTAAAAAGAAAACAATAAACCATGAAACAAAAACAGTTGTGTATTTGGTCGTCAAAGTAACGTGGAAAGTAACTCGTTACTTTTGAGGTAACTCACACGTTCCTTTCGAGAATCGGTAACGAGTAACGTATTTAGTTACTTTTTGAGCGAGTAACGAGTAACGGTATTTAGTTACTTTTTTGAGTAACGTGTACATGTCTGCTTAGGGGAGTGGGCGCTTGATGTGTCCTTTGATGATTTTGAGTGTTTCGAAAGTGTGTGTCGGGGGAGTGGCGCTTATTGTGCCATAAGCGAACGCTTGTTATCTCACGGTAGTTATTTCTTCTCCGTCGTCCTTATTGTTCAATGCCGCAGTCTCAATGGCTGCGGAACGAATAAGATAATCGTGACTCGCCACGCCCATGTGTTTCTTAAATTGTCAGTGACTATAAAATACAATGCCAAGAAAGATTGAATCGCGTCAAATTGTTGGCTTTTCAAGGCTCTTAATTTCAATCGTGGTTTCGAGGCCTCTAGCATGCTTTCGGGATATGCAAGTTCTTGGAGAAGGAAAAATTGCACTTACATAAGTCACGCCAATCCTGTCTTCAGTAGAATCCTTTTTGTTAATGTTCTGGTCCCCGACCACAACAACGTAGCTTGCCGGAATTGCGACAGGCCTAGAACAGAGGACACAGCACCCGGTCAATTTAAGAAAAAAATCTGTGGGCTATAATTGTATTTCCCGGTTCTTAGATTGGGGCTGTTTTAAGAGCGCAACAAACGGTGTAAACTCAACAAATCTTTATAATAAATCCCCAAATATCTTGCCCAATACTGCCTACTCCTCTATAAAGCCGTTCGCATCCGATGTTTTTATCTCAAGAAAAGCCTGTAATTCAAATCTTCCGGGGGAAAAAGGTTAAACGATTCAATTTTCACTAGCTTATGATCTTGCTAAAGGGTCTGGACCAAGTTATGGGTTTACAGTATAATTCAAATCACAAAGAGTAATACACAAAAAGCGGGCGTTGGACGGAAACATAATTACCATGAAGACGGTCGCAATTGGACTTTTTAGGTCACGTCACAAATTCGCGACAAAGAGTACAAGAAACAGAAAAAGAAACGTATTTGCTTTCTCTCTTGTAAAAATGTTTGTCTATATCTTTAATATATCTCTCTCTCATTATATATATATATATATATATATATATATATATATATATATATATATATAAACTTTTTTATTTCGAAAGTTGTGTGTATAATTACCAAGTACTAAACACGTAAAATTAGCCTATTAAACGTCTTAAACCAGGCTCGATTTTAAGTGCACCAGTGCAAGGTAAGAACAACTTCACCCATAGCCGACATACATCTCCCTGATAATAAAGCCGGAGTGCTAAATTTCTGACGTCACCTAAAGAAGGCCAACGCGGTGATTGGACATGAGTACCGCGTCATTGTTCGACTGAGACTTGGGTCCAATCAGCGAGAAGACGAGTCCTAGCCGAATGCTTACGCAGCCGTCGTGTCCAGTTCTCGCCCCGCGTTAGCCTTCTTTGGGCGACACCAAAAGCACTCCAAGTTTTAGTGCGATGCTACATACAAATTTCAAAATGCAACACGAGTCTGGAAAGAAAAAATCAGCAGAACCCATCCTTTGGGAATGATTATCTACGTTAATGCGAATAGCATCAAACGGTGCGGAGTTATGCGCGTTCGTCAGGTGGCCGGCACACTCTAGATACGCCAGCCCACTCTTGAGGCGATTCTAAATTTGTTGACACTTTCACAGCCCTGCGCACGATCTCCGCAGCCCAGCACGTGCGTTTGTGTCACTTAGAAGGCGAGCAAAGCACGCGCCATACGCACAAACACTCAAAATGGTACCGACCAGACTTTCTGGCGTCTCAGCTAGTCTCAACCAACGGTATTTAAACGGTTGTTTATATCTTTGCCATAGGACGCGCTTACAGCGCTGTCACAGCTAGCCGGTGCGCGCGCGTCCATGCACGAGGCTCATTCCGCTTCGTGAGGCTGAGCACGGCCGCTACATCACCCTCTCCCGAGCGCGGGAGAGGGTGAGCTAGCGGCCGTGCTCAGCCTCACGAGAGCGGGAATGAGCCCTCGTGCATGGAACGCGCGCGCACCGGTAGCTGTGACAGCGCTGTAAAGCGCGTCCTATGGTAAAGATATAAACAACCGTTTAGAGTGCGTTGAATGACTGCCTTCATAGCTCTGTGGTTAGCGCGTCTGCCTGCTGATCAAAGGGTCAACGGTTCGAATCCCAGCCGGCGCCGGTCTTTTTTATTTATTTATCGACCCGCGGCGTAAGAGGTTAGATAGCCAGATAGATAGATACATAGACGAAAAGTGCGTGAAGTATCCAAAGAATGCTATTCGCATTAATATTCGCATTAAAAGAAAACGCGAGGACTCACTCGTCGACGCAGTGCGCGGCTGTGACGACGAACTGCTCGTTGACGATGGAGCCTCCACACATATGACCCCTGTCTATGTTCAGGAGAGGTACCTGACGGCGAAGCGATATTTGCCAAGGGAACTCGAGTGTCCCGGCGTCTTCGCCGCCCACGATCCGATGCAGTCCTTGAGTGTTTTCGGAGAAGTCGAAGGTGTCGACAACCGCGTCGCTGCCGTTGCTTTTGCTGGTGTCGCCGCTGCCGCCGCCGGTGTTGACTGTGCTTGAACCTCGAACACCGCAGACCGCTGGCGAGCGTTTGAGGAAACGGCATTATGTCGTGTTGCCGCTTCACTGACGAACGCATGTTTGATAGCTTGCAGCGACCTACCTCATACGTTATAGGAATGTTTACTTTGGACCTGTCTTTGGGTCGCAATTTCTTTAGACATCTTCAGATACAAACAACCATGACACCATAAATTGCACCGATTGGAATCCAAGTTATGCATGTATATACAGGGTGTTGTTTTTAAGTTTCACAGATTTGTTTAAAAAAAGCCGTGAAAGTTACACTTGAGCGGTTTGTGCAGGTGAGTTATACGGCCAAAGGGACATTATGTGGGTGGCTAATCTTTGCGATAAGTCGGCTAATTAATTGAAATCCGTTAATTAACTTTTTAATTAGTGAAAATAAGCATATGGTTTTAATTAAGAACTTACTGAGCGTCACCAAAGACCACTACATCATCTCTTTTTAGAACGACTTGAAGCTCGCGAGAAACTTGGGGCCGCGCCAAAGTTACCACTCGTGAAGCAGGCGCAAAGCTAGCAGTGGCGGAACGCGGATGATATTCTTATCATCCGCGTTCCGCCACTGGCACATTTGGTTGCGCAGAGAAGGTCATTTTCTAGAGCAGATGTGCCGGTAATGTTCTCAACAAGAAAATAAGGCAAGCAACGTGAAAATGTTCCGACACTTACCAGACACCGTTGCGGATGTCATCACGATCAGAGCAGCGGACAAAAGCGGACCTGCAATGTTTGTCATCACGCCCATTCTGAAGCTGTCTCGAGACTGAAACCTTGTGTCCGGTTGTGCCTGGTCTTCACTCGGACTCCAGTGATCTAGTGAGAGGCGCGTGGTCGAATGTGGTGTGCACCCCGAGAATTAATGATGTATTGTTCGGCAAATATGAGTTATTGAAAGGTATTTGTTTTCGTTCCCTTATCATGCGGGTCGCAGCGGGAATCGATCATATCTCGTTGTCACAGAATGAACTAACGATGTAAAGACGTGGCCTAAATAGGCTTTTGGAAAGAAGATCGGATCTAACTGGTGTTTTCAGGTGCGCTCTCCAGATAAATACCACGACGAATTCTAGGGGCGGATCAGTGGGTAACGCACCACGGAGATGTCCTCAGGTGATGGCTTGACCAAACTCGGACGTTATCTACAAACGCTTCCAAGGAAAAAATATGTATCGATCAAAGTAGGCACAACGAGTTCGCAGCAACAACGGAAAGATGAACGATGGGCCTCAGCACGAGTCAATTTGATTTTGCACTTAGTCTCCGACAGAATAAGAGCGTCGGAGACATCCTTCAGTTGTTTCGCCTTCAGAGTGAGCCTCTCACTTTCAATAACGCTTCGGCATCTTGTGATCATCTAGCGTGCACACTGAGTGCAACGAGCACATGCTGGAGGCCGTTTGCATCCGAAGGAGATGCCTGGCTGTTCTTTACTTGTCGGTGACTATAGTTTGAAATGCTTACTTCCTAATCACTGACCGTTTTATTTTGCAGACTCTAGCTAGAGTATAATTTTGAGTGTGATAGCGCATTTAGGTACAGATTCCTTCCAAAGTTCACATTACTGTGTTCGCCCGGTATTGGTTTACCTTGTGGAATCTGCCTTGGTGGTACCCGTCTCGGATAATGACACAAGGCACTGGTTCGTCAACGCGTAGTTATGTACTGACTGCTTTTGCCACGGGCTGCTACTCAAAAGCCCGCGCGCATACTTCTGCACCGGCCTTTTATCAGCGGCGTATCGCCACTCGCTTGGCCGATTACGTGCTTCGCCACCTCGTGGTAGAAATCACGAGAGATGATTTAGCTTGCGGGCAACCTGGTCAAACGCCGTGGATCACCAGGTTGATCACCAGGTCTATGAAATCTAGAAAAAATATCGACTGATGTATTATCAGAATGGCGGACGGCGTTTCTCTTCGAGACGTAGCTCTTCAAAATTCTTTCGAATATCTGGTTTCTTGAGTACTTCTCATCAGCTGCAACGGCTTTTGTGCTTTTCTGAGATCCTTGAAAAGACTCGTTTTAAGGTTTCGCGCCATCGATAGTCACTGACATTTTAAGAAACGGAAGTCGTAGCATATCTAAACAAAAACTTTTTTTTTATACAGCGGTGTTGTTAAGGGATAGTTTCCCTAGGATCGTGTCCGCCAACAAACAAATGTCGACACAACACTCTGGACAGCTACCGCCATCTATGAGCGACGGCGGATCACTCATAATGTGTTGATTCGAGAGTTTTGGGTCTTTTATCCTTAACATCGCTACCAGCTTTCGCGTACTGCCGGATGCCCCCGCAGAAAAGCAAACGTCAAAGCTGTAAGCAGTGTTGCGTACCGAACTGTCCCGATCCCGAAAGCCTGTGGCGGACGTGAAGCTCCGCGGGTTTCCGTCGGGCCCGTGGGAAATACAGCGCCGTTCGATATGAATAAATGTCGTAAGACGTGCAAAATATCCATTCCGTTTACTGTACCTAACTCGAGACGAATTTCTGAATGTGCAAGTCTACTCACTACTTGGAATTAATGCGCTCGAAGCGCGGCGTGGTTTTGGGTTCGATACGATGACTCCCTAGAGTCAGATCAATCTCTTGACATCCTCAGTGCCTCTGCTCCTCGGACACATCTCATTCAAAGATGTTTTGCGAACAGTCGTTCTAATAGAGGTTTTAGTAAACCGTTTTCGTTTACCCGTTCTGCTCTATACAGAGAGCGCAGTTGCCCTGGTTGGAGCATAACCGAAGTGACCGTTTTCTTCTCTTCGATGTCGCAGAGCTGACTGCCGTTTGCGTCCTAAGCGTGATCGCGTAGCTGCCCAAGATGGCTGCGCTGCTTAGAACCGTGTGTATACGGTTCTACTTTTGTCCGCGCTGCGAGAAAACAGTCTACTCATGAAAATGAATGTACGTACCGCATGACATCCATGCGGCGTTTATTTGAGTTCTGTGCGAAACATAACAGCTTATCGAATCGAAGAGAACGAGTATCACCTTGCGACGAGCAACTGCGTCCGACACCGTCAAACTACAGCCGTTTGCACGAAAACACATTTCTCCGATGCCACTGTCGTCCTCAACAATGCGAAGAAGAGACGGGAAACAAGCTGATCTCAAAAATAGGCTCACCTATTCGCGCAAGAAAAGATCCACTTAAAAAAAAATGATGGCAAGAGCAGTTAGAAGGTGAGGGGAAGGGGTGCTTTTAGCTCTGCTTTTGCACAGTAGACACCGCGCGGAAATTTTCAGTTTTGTGCGTTTCAAGCGCGCACAAGCGACGTAGAAAAATGTCCTTGCCCGCCTGATTTTACTGAAATGGAGCCGTAGTTTTTGGAAGTTCAATATTGCACTACAAGTTCCCATTTTTGGTTGTCTTAATCTATCGACAAAGGCATCTACTTAAGCTCCCTAATGCTATAGAACCATACAACGACACATACGCACATACACATTATTACATTTAGCGTTTGATACATAAAAAAAACAGTTGTACGACAACACAGCGTTTGGAGTTGACAACAATCAACGGCATCTCGGAAGCGTATACGCCGGAGGCGCTGTCGATTCTAGCCTTCCCAGTATTGCTTCATCTGTCTATAGTGGCGCTGGTGATCAATCGGCGGCGGCGCGCTTTGGAACCATCCCCGGTGCCAATAAAGGCACAAGTTGCCATACTCATAAACTAACTCCTACCGTATGAACTTATGTATTTGAGAAGCATGATCACGGTCGTGGGGTCAGATTTTCACAGCTTTCGCCCATCCGCAAGTTCGTTACTCGTAGATAGCACCCTCACGCAAGCGTGCGGCTTATTATCTTCAAACTTTTTGCTTCCTGATTCGTTTTTTTTGTTTCGTTGTAGTTCTTACTTGGTTAATGCAGCGACATCATGGGCTCCGGAACGTATCATAATATTCTCCGCGCTCGGTACGCTGTCAATGACTATGCATGTGGCGGGTTACGAAAAGCGGGGCAGCGTCCCTCCCACGACGCTCTATGACTGCCACGATTGGTGGTCTCCCTCCTCTCCACTCGCCTCCTCTCCAGCGTTCACCGTGCAAAAGTGGGAAGCGTGGAGGGCTTTGAGCGAGGAGCTTGCTCTGGTCTTCTGAACCCGCAACGCAATGCACAAACACCGTGGTAGCCACGGCAAGACTAAGCCGCATTAACACTAATCATACATCATACAAAAACATCAACAACAACACTGGTGTTCGCTGCAGACATGATAACATGATTTCAGTGTTGACACGACTCAAAGCATATGTTCCAAGCATGTTTGCTGCATAAATACGCAGGCTTCGAACATAGCTGCAGACTGTTTTTGCGTGATAGGACCGCCATACAGGGAAGGAAACCGCTTCAGTAGGGAGCGTAGGGAATTTAGGAATCGTTTTAGGGAACAGCAGGAGTTTCAGGGAACCGTTTTTTGCACATCCGATATACGGTACGATGGGCCCTCCGGTATACGAACTGCGCATGCGCTACTCGCAGAAGATTCGCACACGCGCAGTTCGTACCGGAGGGCCTATCGTATCGTATAGGGTTTATTTATTTATTTATTTGCATACCTACATCGCCTGAAGAGGCATTATAGTAGGGAGGAGCACATACAGAAACTTTGTACACCTACGAACACAAGGTGAAACACAATTATTCAAGAAGCCATGCACAACGGTAGTTAAAAAAAAACATACATTGAATTTTTTGAAAAAAAAAACAAAACAGCTCTGATCATAGGCGTGCGCCAAATTTTTCATTAGGGGGGGCGGAGGTTTCCCAGGGCGCCCCCCCCCCCCCCGTCGGTGTTTTATGCCGTCGAAAAAGAAACCATACCGCCGGCGCAGTTGCGCCTTGTGTCGGGCCAACTTTGCGCACCTCCCCTAGATGATTAGAGGGGCGGCCGCCCCCCCCTGCCCCCCCTGTGCGCACGCCTATGCCTGCGTCCAGACTTGTCAGCGTAATCCGTTACAGGTAACGAAATTACTTGTAATCCCTACATTTATCAGTAATTTTCTAACGGAATAATTTATATTTTCTAGAGTAATTTTAAAGTAATTCCCTTACATTTTTGCTCGGAGTTCCTTGTAATCCGTTACATTTTTTTCAAGACCCCCCCCCCCCTTTTTTTAAAGAAAGGGTGGTTTCTATTTTGGTAAAGTCAGGCGCAGTGACACTGTCACGCAGACTGACCATGCGCAAAGGAGCTTTGGCACTCTTCAGTTCCGCAAAACCTTTTTTTTTTTTGCAACAGCAAGCCCCTGAATCATTTTTTAGGCCCTCAAATCATATAGTTATTACAATAAACGCTAGAGGCTCAGCTGGCGCTAGTGTCTACGGGACTTCCGGTTGCAAATTGAAGCAGACAGCATGCAGTCTACATTTCCAGCCTCCTGTGTATTCCTATGGGAAAACGCGCGTGAATTTTGTCTCTTCGCCGGAAAATAACATGAATAACTTTTGTCATATCGGTTGTAACGGATAGTATGTACCTTTATTGGTATTGTGAAAGTGTAATTGCTTTAGTTACAGCATTTTCTTTACCACTGAGCGATGTTAAACTTCGCTCTATTTCAAGCCCAAACCCCTGTTTCAAGGAAGGTATGTGAAAACGAGCGACGGTTCTAAGCAAACTAACGATCGAAAGGAATGTAGTGTGTGTTCAGGTTCGCTAGCATTTCGGTGGTGCTTATATATTGCTAATATGCCCGTCCTGTCATTGGATGAAAATGACTCCGTCGTGCGCATCTTTACGATCAGTTAAAGAAACATTCGAACGCAAAAAATAAAGCACGTGAGCTACGAAAGGTATGTCTTTTATTATTTCCCATGTCGGGCAGTTTTTATCAGGCACCTGCTCTCTGGCTCCCCTTATTTGCAAAGATTTGGAGCGTGCGGGTGATGCTTTGAACCATTTGAACCCAGAACAAGCATCTTCGCAGTACTTATTTATTGCAAATCTGACTATATTACGTGACTTTCAATTTATTTTGATCGTCTGCAAGCACAAGGAGTTACTTATCCAGTGTTACTGCGTAGTTCTTGCCGTCTCTCTCGGTTTTCTACATGTCCTTCGTTCGTTTGGCACGTATATCCCCCATGTTGGAAAGCGTCGACGCCGTGTTCGCGCTAACAGTGTCCGACAGTGCACAAAATACACGTACGAAGCCGTTTTAGCACCGTTTTTAATGCGATGAATTTGAAAGAAAAACGCCGTAACTGACCATTTATTTCGTCTGCGTGACTGAGAAATGTTCCAATGTGCCTAGTACGTACAAATTATTCGTGATATTTGCTCTTATAATCGAGCGCAGAGAGAAAATGCACTCGCTTTTCCCATAGGAATACATTACCGGAAGTCAAATTTAGACTGCTTGCTGTCTGCTTCAAAATGCAACAGCACACTAGCGCCAGCTGAGCCTCTAGCGTTTATTGTAATAACTCTATGCCTAAAATAATGTCAAAAAATCCAAATAAGCATTTATACAAAAAAAAGGGAGAGGGGGGCAAGTTATATCCGCTTTTTTAGTCCCTTCGATGCCTGCCGCTGCGGATTGAAGACAGGGAGAAGAGGACAGCCAAGATGATTATATGCCTCTTCGAGAAGCTCGAGGAGGTAAGTGCACAGACAATAACTAACAAAGTCCTCGGTTATAGTGACTAGGACCATTTTGGCATATTGTCACAACACGAGACAACGCTCAGTCTACCCTAAAATCCACTAAAAGAGATGTGATAATATGTGAAGGTGTTATTGCCACAAGCATCCTCGTTCATTGCTGCACACTTAAGTTATAATCTTCCTCTTAGAAAACAGGATGTTTTTTTTTTCTGTTTCTTTCACTTTATTTGTCCCTGTTTGAAAGCTACTTACTTTTTGTAGTCCAACTTCTAGGGTTGCCCACTTCATTTGTGGATTGCCAGGTTATTGCATCTCAGTCACACTTTTTGTGAGTCAGCTTTTTGCGAGCACTTCGAAAATGGGAATAGTCTTTCTTTCTTCCTGTTTTTACCCCAGCAAAACGCATCTTATCTCAAGCAGGTATTTTTACAAATTAAACGTAATGATGTCTAACAGTAGACTTCATTTTCTGGGCTTGAGGAGAGAGGGAACTCGTGGGCATGAGATTCAGCGTATATTCTGCCCTTCACTGCCTAGCTATGCCATCAGCGGACGTCTATCCTGGAGAACACCGGATAAACAGCAGTCAGTTCGTGCTCCGTGCGTTTTGAACGGCATCAAAAGGTACACACGACAAACTTGTGTTTACATTTCCTTGTTTTAACCGACGTTCCAATTAATCGTTGTTATGACTGTCTTTTTTTTTCGATCACTTAAATTCATATACTGGAAACTTTTTTATTCACCAACGTCTCAACCGAGGCTCAACATGTTCAGAACCAAAGGAAGAAGAAGATCGAGCAAAACCGTATTTATTATTTAATTATCACCTTACTGTTACAACTATGTTTTGTTATTGTCTGGCAATATGGGTCAGGATAGTAAGGTGGACATAAACTAATTCTTATCCTAGTTTTGGCTAGGTGTATGATATGACTTCTACAGCTTCTCGCGATTTCCGATAATGGAGAATTTTAGTAGATGGTTCCGATGAGTCCGATAACGATACCCGATACTCCGCCACCGCCTTTTGCATTCATCATATGGGTATCGAGGTGTCGAGCGCGATCTACTAAAACTCTCGAATATCAGGCAACGGCTGCAGCGATGACTTGCTCTCTCTTCGAGGTAAATAGCACTTCCATTGCTTCGCTGAAGAAGCCCAAGGCAGAGCATAAAACATTTGTGAGGAACAATAGGGTACTCCGATCCAGTGCCTTAATTCATAGGGTGTTCAGCGTAGCAGTAGACATCTTCAGTAAGAAGTAACGCAAAATGTCTGACGAGACTTTCGAGAGTCAGCTGTTGCTTAAAATACTCAAGGTAATTAAATGAAGCAGGTTGCAACAATAAGAACTTGTATAACCGTCTTCTCTTTGTGTCTTAAATAAAGGTAATATTGTCGAAAGTAACGCCACATAAGTAACGGATTACTTTTTGGGGTAACGGTCACTTACTTTATAGGAAGGTAATTGTAATTGTAATAAATTACAATTTAGCCTAGAGTAATTGTAAATGTAATTCCTTACTATTTTTCAGTAACGTGTACAAGTCTGCCTGCGTCCAGTAGGCGTGCGCAGAATTTGTCATTAGGGGTTGCAACGTTTCCCAGAGCCCCCCCCCCCCGGGTCGGTGTTTTATGCCGTCGAAAAAGAAACCATACCGCGCAGTCGCGCCTTGTGTCGGGCCAACTTGCGCCCCCCCCTAGATGATTAAAGAGGGCGGCCGCCCCCTCCCTGCCCCCCCCTGTGCGCACGCCTATGGCTCTGATAATGCCGTTTTAACAATGTCACTTGGCAGGTTATTCCAATCCTCAATGGACCGCGGGAAAAAGAGCATTTGAAGACATCAGTTCTGCTGTGAAATGAACAAATTTTTCTTGAATTATCTCTTCCTTCTGATACATAGGCAGGCTCAAAAATATACGTGGACCTACTGATTGCGCTATTGTTGTAAAACACTTTATGTAACATTTGAGACGGAACAATTTCCGTCGTTGACTCAGAGGCATCCAATTTAGAGACGATTTAAGATCAGTTATGCTAGTCTCCAAAAATCATAATTACCGGTAAGAAATCTCGCAGCACGATTTTGTACCTTTTCGATTTGATCTATAAGGTTCTGACTGTACGGATCCCATAGCTCACTGGCGTAGTCGTGGACAGACCGCACATGAGAAAAATATATTGTCCCCTTCAAAGATGGGGGAGCCAACCCAAAATTACGTTTAATACATCCTGGGACCGGCTTGCTTTCGCTGTAATATAGTCAACATGTTTATTCCATCTTAAATCGCACGAAAAAATAACTCCCAAATATTTAGCCTCCGATGCCAGTTCAAGTGAAACACCACCGATACTGCAGGATGAAGAGAATAAATTTAGTTTTCTAGTGAATCTAACACCAATACATTTAGATACATTTAGAGGCATGCGCCATTTGATACACCAGTCATCAAGTTTATCTAAATAACTTTGAAGAACGAATACTTGAGCATCACAGGTCACACACTGTACAAAATGCAATCGTCTGCATATTATCGAATATGTGAAGAGACGCCTTCAACTATATCATTAATGTATATTAAAAAAGGAGAGGGCCAATTACCGACCCCTGTGGAACTCCGGGTGTTATTTCTATATAGGGGGACTGTAAACCGTTAATTAACAGGGACTGTTTTCTTGAATTAAGGTAATCGCCAATCCAATAAAAAGATTTCCAAATATATGTTTAGTTTGTGAAGCTTGTTCATAAGAAGAGCATGAGGAACCATGTCGAAGGCCTTTTTGAAGTCCAAAAAGATACAGTCAACTTGTCGGCCCTTATCGAACGATTGTGAAATATCGTGATAGAACTCAAGAAACTGCGTGGTACAAGAAAATCCTGTACGAAAACCGTGTTGAGACGGGCCATAGAAATTGATAAGACTAAGGTGTTTTATTAGGTTAGTGTAAATAATGTGCTCTATAGTTTTGCAGCACACACTAGTGAGTGAGATGGGCCTGTAGTTTTGTACCAGATATTTTGGGCCAGACTCTTGGACGGAGACGACATTTGCACATTTCCAGTCCAGAGGCAAGAAGTCACATTTCAACGATACCGTGAACAGAATTACCAAGTAGCTCGAAATAACTTCAGCACAAGACTTCAGGACAGCGTTGGGAATTCCATCGGAGCCAGGTGCTGAACCTTGTCTAATTTTCTTAGAAGGTTAAAAACACCGTGTGTATCAAAATAGATTTCAGACTTAAAATCAGTAGAAACAGGTACTTCTTCGGAATCGCAATAATTCACCGTCACAATATCCGTTAGAAAACCGACTTGAAGTCATCATTGAAACAGGCAGCCTTTAAAGAGTCATCCTCTAAAAGGCGACCCTCGACCAACAAGGAGGGAATTCCAACGATATCTTTTTTTATTAGAGCGAATAAACTTCCAGAATTCCTTTGGGTTTGCCCGAGTTTCACATTTAGTGTTGTAAAGTAGTTTGCTCCGGACGAAGTGATGGCAATGTTTAAGGGCAACACCTATCTCCTTTAGTTTTATTGTATGATGCAGGTCATTACGAGCTCGGTATTGAGTTAGTGCACGTTTATTTTTATTAATAAGTTTCCGTAACTCGGAGTTCACCCATGGTTTATCCTGACGACGTCTTCGAGGTGATAATTTTTGATGGAACGAAAATATCAACCAGTCTTTATTCTATTCCTAAATATCTTCCGCTGTAAGTTAATGTCACCTGTCACGCTCATGTCCTCAAAGTCCGAGTAAAATCCTTCAAGTCCTACTAGACAAACGAGCATAATCACCCCTGTCGAATAAGTACACTTTATTAGGACCTAAAGGAAGAACTGTGATCAAATGAACAAGACAAATTTACAACAACAGCTTATATGGTCACTAATTCCCATATAACGGCAAGAGCGGAGACCGCCGAAGCACGATTACTGAACACAAGGTCGAGGACACTTGGAGGCTAGAACCGATCCTCTGCGGGCTCTGTAACAAACTGATGAAGGTCATAGTCATTGACAAGATTAACGAATGCTGAGTATATACCAGTATAGTTAGAAATAGGCGGTTTGGAGTTCTGTCCACTGATAATCCGGTCAAATAAAATCACCACCAATAAGAAAAAACCTGCTTCTACCACAGATAAAGCGTTATACAAAGAAAAAATAGTTTATGTTGCTTGATGGTGATCTGTAGAATAAACCCCCAGTAAGATTATCACCGGCAGCAAGGAGACTCTTACACAAGTTTAATTCGTCGATAGCCGCTGATTTCTACCAAGGAACTTTTAATCTTTCATGAATCATCGGAAAAAAAAAAGCCCGCCGTTGCCATTCCGATTCTTACGATAAACAGCGAAGTGCGGCGGAAAAACTTTTGAGATCGGAGATAGACTCCTCGAGCCAAGATTCGGTTCCAATGACAATGCTTGGATTAGGGACCGAGATGAGAGCGGCAAAGTCGTCGATTTTGTCTCCTAATGCTCCTACAGTTGACGTTAAAAAACCACTATATCATTCATAGCTCCATTGTTCAGTCTAGATTTCTTTAAATGTTAAGTGTCATTCGCTTCTTACAGGAAGTGTGATTGTATCGTCGTCGTAAAACATTCGGTCACCTATGTATAAGCGATTCTACCGAAGTTGAAACTTGGCGTTTTGGGTTGCTGGCAAATTCCAAAGTTTTTGCGTTCATTGTGGTCTTCAAACGAAAAATCTTCGCTGAGCGAGTAATGCGGTAGCCTTTAATTTGGACGCGCTAAACCAAACCTCTTGTTTTAGTTTGAATGATATAAATTTCGCGATAATAGGCCTGTTTCTATCAGATCGGAACGCTCCTAGCCCATGAAAACGTTCCAAAAAACGAGGTATTAAACTTCATACCAAGTGCATTGGATGTGCAAAAAGGTACCGAAAACTCCCTAGTGTCCCGCAGACTGTCTTTATTTTTTGTTGTTGTCGTCATGTATTAGCTGTGTGAAAGCGGCTTAAGGGTTGCGAAACACCGAATGAGTGCGCATGCAAACGATTAAATACGAGAAACACGACACAATACAGACGAGCTGCTTAGGGGAAGGACGGAAACAAAGTGAAATTGGTTTAACGAGAAATTGGCAGCAACTTTTATCTCCAATGTCTCTAGAACAAACGAATATCTGCTAAGAAGACATTAAAGGTCGTTTCAGGGTAGTTGAAGCACTAGCTATATTTTATCAATTTAGCGAGGAAACTGAACAGGTGCATTGGTCACGTGACGTCAGATCGTGCGACATCGATTTTTCCGCCAAATCTAGTGGGTAAAGTGAAGTAGTGTGTAGGTCCCGTGACATCAATTTACACGCTAGGTTTAGAGGGGAAGCCGAATCTATTTAAAGGACATGACGTGAAGTCACGTGATCTCAATTTTCCCGCTAGATTTGGCGAATATACTGAATTAGTGTATGGGTCACGTGACATCAATGATCCCGCTGAAATTACCGGGGGGGGGGGTAGTTAGAAAGGCATTTTATGCTTGAAGATCTTGTTTTTCTAACGATGATCAGGTCTGACGTTTGCGACAGGTTGCGGAGTTTCGGACAACGCCGCGTTTATTGCGCGCATCGTGCCAGCGTCTCGAGGCTGGCCTCCCTACTCTTCCCCGGTCCGAGTGACCGTCCGGATCCAGTCCACTTGAGTCGAGATTCTGGAGAAGACCGCGGGCTGCTTGGGGGCCGCGCACGTCGAGCCCCAGGACGTCGCTCCGGCCAGAACGTAGTGGCCGTCTTCTCTCGCACACTGCAATGGTCCCCCGGAGTCTCCCTGCGAGCCATGAAGGTTTGCGAGCAGATAGCGTTTTACAATATATCGGAATTAATAAAAAACCCTTCTCCTGGAGAAAAAAATCCAGCAGAAAAAGAACGCGATCAACACAAGAAAGTAAACACACAGTCGTTTTGAAGGCCGGTTTACACACGCACACGCAACACACACACACACACACACACACACACACACACACACACACACACACACACACACACACACACACACACACACACACACACACACACACACACACACACACACACACACACACACACACACACACACACAGACACACGCACGCACACACACGCACACACACGCACGCACGCACACGCACACACACGCACGCACGCACACACACACACACACAGTACACGCGCACACACACACACACACACACACACAGATATTCACCAGCATACATTGGCACGCCTTGCAAAATTCGGGCAACGCACATACCTGGCTTTTGCAACATATGCTTCGGTCTGAAAGAAGTTTTATAGTCTCATTTTTTGTAAAGGTCAGCTCAGGGGTGTCGCAGTATCAAAAATAGAGGAAAACGACGGCTGTGCTTTACTTTGAAGTCATATCGGATGATCGTTGTCTTCCCACTGGATTGCGGGAGCTTGCTCCCAGGTGGTCATCGTTCATATCTTTTGTTAAAATTATTTCTTGTCGCTATTATCCTGCTCTCCTATGGGGTCCTAAGCATTTTAGCATTTAGCAAGCCAACGGGGAACGAGCTCGCAAACCAGTGACGGGACGACGAAGAGGCTGGTATTGTAATTGAAAATGCGCGGCAGCCCTTGCTTTAATAAAGCGAAAGCCTTATATGTCTCATCGTTCAGTCAACCTCCAAAGTCCTTGAGCGAAAACACGTCAGCGACACGAATGCAAGGCGCCATTAATGTACCAATGAAACGGCGCCAAAAGTGCGTCGTCAGAGAGCGCGCTGTTTTCGGAGGTTTGCTATCACGTTTACCTCAGCTCTTGGGCTTTCGCCTTCAAGTCTGTCTTAAGGAGAACGTACGAGACCCTGATGAATTTTTCAAAATATATCACCACCTTCAAATTAAGCCCTGAATAGAAGTAAAAAAAGACAAAAGGAAGACAATGTATATTTTTGGCAAAACAGCATTCGCATGCCAAATTTCGGGTATGTACGTTGGGAATTCGAAATTCTCAAGGTTTGTCAAACGTGCTAGTCCTTAAGCCAGTGTTGCAAAAACTTGGTCTGCTGGGCAAGTTGGTAATGGACATTCATATTAAAAATAGCGCAAAGAAGACGGGACAAAGGGACGAAGAAGCACAAAGCGACAAGCGCTAAGCCAGTGTCACACTACTTATACATCTCACAAAAGGCAGCCTGCAAGCGAATTCGAACGCGAGTGACCTCGACATTGGGGCTTCGAATGCCGCATGGCGACGAGTTCAGGAAGAAACTGGTACGCGGTGTTCGAACCTACGGATCATCGCGGTGCCTGATGTTTGTCAGAATGTCGTTTGTATGATGTATGAGCATTGTGACTCCGGCTCTATGGTAGGTCCTGTATATATCGCAGCGCTACATTAACGCTATATACACCGACTCCCGTATCTGACGTCACGGCGCTGCGGTGACGTTGCTGTCGGCGTGGCGCACGCGTAGAGACGTTGACAGCTCCCGCGAATCAGGTTCCTGCGCGTCGCCAGTGCCCAAACCCGGTGTGGGCAGGCGAGGACTTGTTCGCCAACAGCGTGTTGCCCTATGGGAGCAGCGCAGATGCCGCAGGATCCTTCCATGCCAAAGGAGACTCGACAAATTTTTTCCTCTGCGGTGTATGTATAAAAAGTTAATTTAGATAAAGAAGCCTCTAAACAAAAAATAAATAATAAAAAATAAATAATTGTTTTTGTGAAAATGTAACTTTTATTTTTGCTTATATCATGCTGTAAATTTCTGAAATTTGCATAAAACCCGCGTAGCTAAGAAAAAAAAACATTGTAAAAGAACGGTTGCGTACCACACAAATTTAGGTGGACGCCTAATTAGTTGATGACATGCCCTATCTTTAAAAAAATACAAACATTGAAAGACGACATTTTAAGGTCAAATAGGAGCTCTAAAGAGATTTTATGAGATTTCTTAATCTGTTTTGAGTCAACTTGGAGCGAAGTGTTAGCTAAATCACTTTTTTTGTTTGTTCTCCTGGACCTAATAATTAAATTGCACGTGGTAAACATCTAAAACCTCGTTTTGTTGCGTCTTAATTATATGACGAAATCTCCATTTTATGCAGAAACTGCCTTATTGAGAGCCAGATAAAGCAATGTGGGCATCATGGCCCGGAACTTTTGAAACAGCCAAAAGTAAAATCATCCTCATCTGCTCAACATATCGAAACATTAGAAAAGTAATTTTGTTGTTGCCGAGAAATTACTGTTTAAAGATGAGCCTCTCCGACCATGCCTCCAGGCGCTCGCGTCGTACGCGACTCACGCCGGAATTCGCCAACGAGGCATCAATACGGTGTAAGACACCGCCGCAAAGTCTCCAATGCTTTCCTGAAAACACGTTTTATTCACTTGGTGTGGACGTTATCCTGACTTCCACGCATCCGTGTCCTCTTTACCTTACGTAATTATACTGGCTTCTTAATTTTTGCTCTTTTTGCTCTACTATTGCCCAGATAACTGACGACGAACGCAGGCACTCATCGTCTGCTTCCCGAGTTTGTCGTCTGTCCAGATATAAAAACAATTAAGACCGGATATCTTTTTACCGATATGAAGTGGTAACGGTGATGTCACATCTCCATTGGACTAAAATGTATTTTGATAGAACATGGGCTACCAAAAGCGGTGTAATGCTGGAAAAAGCATTTCTTCGTGGCGGACACCTCAAACCCCTGAGGTCGCGTACATGTGCAGTATTTTAGGCTCCGGAATACGCTGGAGTGCAACAGAGCATGGTTCGAATTCTGAACTCACTAGTATTCTTAGAGGAAGTGTGTTTGATAAGAGGGGGGGTTACATGGGCGCCGTCTTCGCCATTTGAGTGTCAGGCATGGCGGACATTGGACGAGGTAATAACCGTCATGGTAAGTCGGTTTTTTAAACAAATTGTTGATTAACTTTTTAATTAATGGTTTCATGGTTGATGTTGCCATTCAAGTATTGACGCAACCTACTATCAGAGGCTTGGTCAATTTACCAAACTTGCGAAAATATAATAGTTTCTTAGATATTCATCGATCAGTTCTCGCGTGTTTACTCCCGATTTCAATATTGCGCGCAAAAAGATTTCCACAAGTCCTGCCTACAATGAGGCTTAAAGAGTGACGTAGTCGTTTTCATGACGTCGTCACTCTCCGGCAGCGCGTCCTTTGTGGATGCGCCAACGAACTTCAATACATCTTAGTTCTATCCAAATACATTCAAGTTGAATGGTAAAGCGACATCACTGTTATCATTTTGCATCGGTGAAGAAACATTCGGTCTGAACTGTTTTTACATCTGGACATACCACAGACGGGGCCGACGCGCAGTATGCATTTCCAAACTCGGGAAGAGGACGATGAAGGCTTGTCGCTCGTCGGTAGTTACCTGTGCAGTAAAATGGAATTAAGACGCCAGTATCATTACGTAAGGTAAATAGGATGCGGATGCGTGGACGTCAGAATAACGTCCAGTTCAACTGAATAAAGAGTGTTTTCAGGAAAGAAGACCTTGTGGCGGCGTCTCACATTGTTGACGCCTCGTTGGCGAACGTCGGCGTGCGGCGCCTACGAGCTGGGCGCCTCAGTGCTGGGGCGCCTGAATGCATGGTCGGAGAGGCTCATCTTCAAAAAAATAATTTATCAGCAACAGAAAAAATTACTTTTCAAAGTTTTTTACATGTTAGAGAAGCGAGGTGGATTGAAGTGTTTTGACTATTTTGAAAGTTGCGGGCCCTGATGCCCAGACTGCTTTTTCTGGTTCTCAAAAAGGTCGTTTCTGCATAACATCAAAACGAGGCTTCAAAAATTTACCACGCGTAATTCACTTATAAGTTTTATGAGAAAAAAAAAACCGGAAAAAGTATTGTAGTTAACACTAAACTTCAAGCTGAAAAAAAAAGGAATCTCATCAAATCTCCTATTTCGACTCAAAATGGCGTCTTTGACTGTTTGTATTTTACTGTAAGATAGGGCATGTTATTAAATAGGTGCCCCCTAAATTTGTATGGTACGCAACTGTTTTTTTCAGAATGTTGTTTTCCTAACTACATGGCTTTTATGCAAATTCCAGAAACTTAGAAAATGATATCAGCAAAAATAAAATTAATTTTTTTCACAAAAATATTTTTTCTTAGTGTTCAGAGGGTTTCTTACCCAAATAAATTTTTTCGCAAATCTCCCAGGCATGAGACAACTGCCTCGTTTCTTTTGGCATGGAATGACTCAGCGGTACCTTGAACGCGAATTAGCACTAATGCAGCGCTGTGTCTGCGCTGAATCACTACTCTAGCGCGAAGACAGCGCTGCATCAACAAGGTGAGCGGTATTTCCACCACTGATTTATAGTGCTGAGGCAGAGCTGTTGTCTGTTTGCGTGTGTGTGTTTGTTTGTGAACAGGTCTTTAAGGTGTGCGAAAGAAGAATGTGGTGGCTTATAAGCATGCGAGGAAAATGGCGAGAAATGTTCACCCTAGCGTGTAAATTCATTGGTGCTGGGTATTGTAGAGCAAATTAGTTGTGTTAAAAAACAAAACATTGTTTACAACTTAGAAGAAAGGAAATGACGCGAGGAATTCTTACCTGACACACAGATTTACCGCCCTCTTCAGGGCCGGCGCAAATCATGGTGTCCTCGTGAACCACGTTAACCGCCTCGTAGTATTCCTTGCAGACGTTGTAAGGTACGATAGGCAGATCCACTTTTTGCAGCTGGTCAGGCATTTGGGAGCCTTCCTGGGTCTCTGCGGCGGCAATATGGGTAAGACAGCTTTGTTATGAAATCGTACAGAGAATCCGACACCTTATGCGATTTACGTAGCACCTAGTCGGGGTGCCATTTCTTGCATCACTCAGACAGTATACGCTCTTCTGCCTGTCGTAGTAGCGTTACCTAAAGTTGTGGTCACAGTGCTAATGCATTATAAAGAGACAGTCTGCAGAGTCTGTCCTAGGATTCCTTCTGTCTTTTAGGACGGCCTTGACACATTGGTCATAAAAGATCGGTCTCCAGACATCTTGGAAGCATGTATGAGGTAAATATACCTCTAACATCCTTGAGCTCTGTCCGCAGATAACTATGTCATCATGCTCGAAGCGAACATTGTATCTTTTATATGGAGGGTGAGCGGTGTGTGAAGAGTAAGCTCTGCTGTTCGCAATCGTACTCGATCATCAGGAGTGTATAGCGATGAAAAGCAGAACTAAGCTTCCATTTACCGTTCATTTACGTTGACTTCTAACACGAGGAATGTCTGCCGACGTGAGACAAAAAGTACGTAAGGCAGTTGCTCTTACGTGCTATAGCTCGTGCTCTGAAAGCGGGCCGCCCCAAGTTTTGTTTGTGTTCGATATCTTTAGCTTCGGCGCCTTTTCTTCGTCTGTTGCCTCATCGTGCTCGAGGGAAACTATAGATGTGGTACGTAGGAATCTATGAATAGTGTCCACAGAATAGACCCCTATCAAGCAACCTTGGCGCTCGCCATTGTTCTTTTGTTCAGGAAACGTGTTACTGGATCCGAGTCATCGCGGAACACTGACTAAAACTCGTTTTCTCCGCGAGTTGAACCGAGCTCATGCCGAACGCGGACGCAATCTTTGCGTTTAATGCATGGTCCGAGTTCGCGCCCACATAGTGACGGACTCGGTTGATTGGGACATCAGCTGTTAGATGGCTCGCACTTTTGAAAATAGTTTATAGATTTGGACACTCTACTTTCGTCCGATTTGTTTGGAAGCTATATAGGCTGCGTGCCTTTAAAGGGATGCTGCAGCAAACACTTCAGTGTCTATAATAATGGTGCACGATCTGTCCACGAACCAGCAGCCGCCGGTGTCGCGAGCACACGCAACAAAATTGACGTCATAGTCCCCCAAACAAACAAATTAGTCGTTAGTTGTTTATACAGCAGGAGTTTAGTCTGCCAGAACATGGCGACATTGTTACTCACTGTAGATAAGCAATTTAGCCAGTGCGGTACAACCGCTAGCCTGGGGTCTTTAACGTGCACCACGCAGTAGTGATACACGACCGCACGCCGGTACGATGCTCATCCAGATCGAAACGGGCAGGGGTGGGGATTGAGCCCAGAGCCCAGGATCCCTGGGTTCTGCAGCGCGAGCTTTCGCTCCACGTGCTCCGAGCTGGTGTGCGCTAGCCCACTCGGCCACCGATCCCCCTTCATAGTCCCCCATTCACGCTTAAGAGGACAGTGAAATGTGTAGGTTTCAGGGAAAAGGAGAATAAAGACATGCTTTTCATCTCCACAGTGGGGTCTGGCGTAAAAGGTAAGCAATTACATTGGTTTAACAAGCACGTAGCTTTCACTTGCAGAGATAAAAAGACTGTCTTTATTCTCCTTTGGCCTGAAGTCATACATTTCACTGTCATCTTAAGCGCGAATGAGGAACTATGAAGTCAATTTCGCTGCGTGTGCTCCCACACACCGGCAGCCGCTGGCTCGTAGAAAGAACGTGCGCCACTTATCATGGACACTAAATTGTTTGGTTCAGTATCCATTTATACTTCGTCTCACCCTAGCATGGACTAACCGCCCGAAGGCTGAAGCTAACGCGAGCGGCCAGCCTTGACTGCCTTGACTAGAGCACTTGCTGCACGAGCACTCGTGCAAGCCGCCGCGCCTTCATTTTTTTCTTTTTCATTTGTTTGCGGATTTCATCCATCCGCAGAGGGGCAGAGATAAGAAGGCATGATGCCCGACAGCGCTTCTGCCCCCCGCGGATTCACACAGCAGTTCATACATTGCAGACAAGTCACAATGAGAATAAATAACAAGACAGTCATCGTCATGAAAACAAATAGAAACAATTATTTTAGAAATATCTCGAAGAAACACATGAAATAGAATAGAATGACGCAGCTCAAACAACTACACAAGCGGCATAGCTTGAATCAATGTGGGGCGATATGCTATTCATAACTCCAGAAAGTAAAGTAAAAATAAAGATAAAAAATAGACAACGGTTTTTACATATCTCACTAAAATTTATAAAAATTCAGCGCGACTAGCTTTGAATTTTATAAATTCAAAGCGACTAGCTCGCGCTTAGCACGCGCGCTAACAATAGTCCATACTAAGGTGAGACGAAGTATAATACTATTTCGTTGCACGTGCTGTTGAAAACAAAGCGTTGCGCACAGTTTGATGACTCTTTACACGACTTTGAGATAGAGACTATGCGGAGGGCAAGTTCGTCTGCTTCTCGCGCAGGGGGTAGCGGTGACGTCAGAACGCCGAGCCCTGATTGGCTGATCGCGGTCCCCTATCTGAGCGTCGTCTGCTCCTTTGCAACGTCGTCTGCTCGCAACGTCGTCTGCGTCTGTCTTACCTTTCCTGCGACTTTTGCAAGTGGAGAGGCCAGATTCACGAAACTATCTTACGCCAAAAATATGCGTAAGACAAAACTTAAAAACAAATTCGTATTCACGAACCGAAATTTTCGTAAGTTTTGCGCAGGTTACGACAAAATCCTACGACAGCTCCGAAGCTACGCACTTGTTACGATCAAATCAGCATGGCCGACAGCGTCGCGGTCGCGACGACCAACGGACGTTTATTTTTCTACGTGCGCTTCTCTCGCGTCCCGACTTCAAGCAGCAAGAAAAAAGTAAAAAGTACTTGAACCAGACCATGACGAACAAGAACGCTGGATCCACAAACACCCGGGAAATGCTCCAACGGCCACGATTCCACCGACACCGACCAAGCGAACTCGGCAGATAGGCCTAGCAGCCACTCCGACTCGGTGACCGTCTGCCCACGACCGGCTGGCGTGCTGAATGGAATGTGCCCGCGCGACCCTTGTGAACGCTTCCCGTATTATACTGTGATCACTGACCTCAATTTGAGATTAAGAGGTCAATCTCTTCCTCTTGTCATCTCCTTGTTTTCCGAGGCAACGGTGACTCTCGCCGGTGAAAAAGCGGTGAATCTCCGACAGACGCAGGAAAGGTAAAGCAGCCATCGCTTTGACTAGCAGACGTAAAGCAGACGACGTTAACTGCGCCAACCCGCCGACGCCGTTAAAGAATGAGGAGTCTTGCCGCACACGAAAGGGGGGAAAAGTATTTGGGAGGGAACTTGCGGACACTAACACGCTCATTCTCGGTTCTTAGCAAACAAACCTCGGCGTCTCGGGACACCTCGCCAGTGAGTACTTTGACTTCCCTCCTTGATGCGCGTCTGCTAGTTGTTCGACAAAAACAACGAACCGCTCGAGTTATTTCGTCTGCCCTCTCTGAAAGGCGAAGTCGAGCTCGCTCGTAAAGACCTGCACTTCCGAAAGTCGCAGGAAAGGTAAGACAGACGCAGACGACGTTGCGAGCAGACGTTGTTGCAAAGGAGCAGACGACGCTCAGATAGGGGACCGCGATCAGCCAATCAGGGCTCGGCGTTCTGACGTCACCGCTACTTCCTTTCTCATGCGCAGAAGACGAAAATGAGCCCACTTGCGAGGCGTATTGCTATTACGCGGGATGCCTTAATCTGTAAGCAACAACGTCAGCTTGTGTGCTGCAATCAGTACATTTTATGCAGAGTTTGGAGGGACACCGCAACGAATGTGTGATATTCAACTATGCCTCAAATATATGTTGAATGTGTCGGAGACAGGAACTTAGTTACTGATATGCCCCAAAAACCTTGATAGTGGAATCAAACCACGATTTCTGGCCGCGCAATCTACTAGACAGTTCCTAAAGCAATCGAGTCAATGGAACCGCTCGCAGTAAAGAAGAGAAGGAAAGTAGAATGTCATCCCTTTGTCGGACGTACCCGCGCGATCGATACGAGCTGAAACCACCGATCTGGCCTTTTTCTGCTGCTTTCGTTCTCCACAAGCTGTACTCTGAGGTTTTCAGAGCCCGAAGTATGGTACATGCACGTGACGTCATATGGCACCGTACCAGCCGCCCTTGCCGCGTACCATGCACCTGTGCCCGCAACTTCTGCAGCATACCAATTCGCACCATCGCATTTGTTTTTTCTCGGCAAGCATTGTTACGAAAAACAAATTCGATAATGCAAATAGAGGCTGCACAAGGTACAGGCACAGTGGCACGGAAAGGAGGAATGGCGATTGATGTGACGTCAATGCAAGCCATGTATGCGTGAGAGTAGTTTGTTTGCTTCATGCGCAGCAGTTGTGATGACGTCAGAACGACGCCGAGCTCTGATTGGTTTTGAGTGAAAGGATAGTGGGTAGACCTCAATGCTAGGTCCCTTGAAGTCTACCCACTATCTTTTTTAATCAGTCAATAAGTGCTCGTCGTTCTGACATCATCGCAACGCCTGCGCAAGAAGGACGAACTTCCGCTCCGCATAGTCATTGACAGATTATGAAACGCGGGGAGTGTCGAAGCATCTAATTATCGCCCCGCAGCCAATGCGAGTGTAGCGTTAGCCGGTGCTAAACAAAGAGCAGAAAGAGTGTGCGCATAATGAGCCATGCCTTGCGATTCAGTGCTTATACGGGGCTAAAGCTCCTCCGCTTTTTGCGCAGGGGCTGCAGTGGCGTCGGAAAGCCGAGTTCTGATTGGCTCTGATGGGAACGATAGTACGTAGTCGCCCGTTCTGAGGTAACCTGTGCCATACTCGTATACATCATGGTCCCTCTCTCTCTCTCTCTCTCTCTCTTTGTTTGTATTGTTCTGGTTTAATTTGCGCTAACGTTGGGCTGCTATATTTTGCGGAACAAAATTCTTTCTAAACTTTGAAGGAAATTTTTACGACTATACATTGAATCAGTCGAAAATTGAACAACAGTTTCTTTATTTTAAACGAGCTATTGTTTTAGAATTGCATTTAGCGCATCTTTAAATGCAGCGGCTGTCGTAGTATAACAAGATTAGTTTTGACTTTGAGGTTTATTGACCGGTTTTTTATTGCGAAATGAAAATTACAGCAAAAGCAGATTAATTAGCTTTCTGAAACGTAACAACTTTCAGTGTTGTCAGCGTTTTTTAGCGCTGAAGATTACTATCTACGGGCGTTAGAGTACTATCTACGGGCGTTAAAGAGCCCCATCATCTCGTGTTCTGCTCTTCTTCAGCACTATTTGCTGGCGGCGCTGAAATCTGCGAGAGATGCTGGGAATTCACTGATAGCTGCTGCGTCTCGTAGGGAATTGTTAAATGAAGTAATATCTTATAACGTTCGCGCGAAGTTTAAGACGCAGAGTTGACGTGAATTCACTCACGGTCTTTGGTGAGTCCCATCCCGAAGCCGTGCACGTCTCTCCATCGAAGCTTTGATCCTTCTCCGGGAGACAGATAGGCATCAGGTGCTTGTGCTTGCCGGTGAAGTTGAGCTTCCTCGCCAGCTTCACGATGGCGTAGTCGTAGTTCACAGCCGCGCGGTTCCATTTTAGGGTGTTGCCGGAACTGTAAGCATGAAACAGAAATGCTAGCGTGGATGAACCACATGAGCGTGACCAGTCCACCATGCTTATAAAAAGACACCTGCCAGTCCTTACAAAAAAGCGTTTGGTTCAATGTATAAGCTTGGAACTCAAAGTTTAGCTTCCACTCTCCGAACTATTTCGGACAACTCGAGAAGATAATAGGGACTGTAAGGACCTTAGTGGTTAACAAAAGGCCAGATCGAGTGTTGTCTTTCACATTATACGTGGGTGTCCCTCGAAGTCTTTCACAACATAAATGCAGACTTATGACCATCGGTCTTAGTATGGTGCCTTGAATAAGTTTCCGACTGGTGTGTTTAATGTATCCTCATTATTTGTGGTTCCATGGTTTCTGCCTATGGACGTAATAGAAGCTTCATGCTGTTGCCTGCCGCGATCATGGCTGTGGTGCAGCAGCGGGGGTGGACATGGTTATTTGGACTTGGATTTAAGGTTTTAGATTTGTATTCGTATTGGGGTGAACGCTTTGTCCGCCGAAGTTTGTTCTTCATCCTACAGTCCACGGAAATTTAAGTGGTCAAAATTAGGGACACCGCTACAGCAGCGGCACTTGCGTTCGCTCTTACGTTTTGCCAGGACTTCTATAACCAACCGCCACGATCTTGATATCCAACAGAATGACACGCCGGCTCCTGTGACGTAATTTGTTGTATCTTCTGGACCACTTGGGATGTATGCTGGGATATCACGCTAAACACACCAGTCGAAGACGCGTTCCAGACAACGTCGTTTGAGGGGAGAGTGCACGCGCATTAGAAGAGTAGTGAGGTTTAGGACCTACCACGCTTCTTTCAGTTTAGTCAACTAAAATTCGCAAGAAAAAAAATCAAAATAACTGTTACCTGGTGAATTTTTATACTTTTGCTCTCTTTGCACTTATTACCCAGGTAGAGAGATATCATCTTGGCGTCTTCGATTCCCGCGGTTAATCATAGGAATGATTATTAACGTTACGTTAATAACTCGATGAGCGGGCATTTTGTGTTTGGTTTGAGTTGGTCCTATAACTGACGTGAAGATAATGCTGATAGTTTTGACCCGAATCACAGTTGTAATAGGAAAACAAAAACGAAGCTGCGCACTATTTTCTTGAGTAAGTAACTAAAGGTTTTGCGTCAAATCGCGAGTATAGAAGCTCGTGATATTTCTCGCATTTCTGAGGCCTGCAGCATGTTTTCGCGGTTAGCAAGCTCTTGCAATACGAGATGAAGAATGTACACTTACATAGGACACGGCAATTCTGTCCTCGGTAGAATCTTTTTTGTTCACGTTCTGGTCCCCGACCACTACAGCGTAACTTGGTGCGAAAGATCTAGAGCAGAGAGAACACACAAAAAAAAAAAAACACACAGTAAAATAAAATAAAAATGCACCGTATTTTTTTTAGCAGCTCTCACTTCTTAGATTTCATTCTGTTTTAAAAATACTATTACGGACATGGAGCTAACATATGTATTATAGAAAATTTCCAAGTGCCGCAGCACAAACTCTCTATAGTATGAAGCCATTCGTATCTCATGTTTTCATTACAAGGAGAGCCTCTGATTGAAATTGTTAGTAAAAAATATAAACGGACTTAATTTGCCCTTGTTTATGACTCTACTAGAGGGCTCGAGATAGGTTATGGTTTCACTAGATATCTTGAAACAAAAGGGTTGTTTTAGGAAAGCGGACCAGTAGAAACACAAACTGAGGAGGCGTCCCTTGTCGTTTCCGTTTGTCTCTTATAGCTTTTTTTTTGTTTAAAAAATTAATAACCTCAACTAGCCAGACCGTCTTTTTACTGCTCTAAACCCTTCGAGTACAAGGTTTCTTTCCCCCATGCAGCACACATTTTTATCACTGTAACACTGTAGCATGCTTTATGAAGTATTATTTTTTTATTAATGACTCATTGATAAGGTTAGTCAATGTCAGCATGCCTTCAACTTAGGACACTTTTCTCGTAAAACATTTTTCGAGACACGGTACTATGCAGTTGCACCACAACGTCACGCCCTGGTGTCTTGTTATTTTGTTTGTACAATATGTTTTTCTAAACTGTAATTTCCTTGTTTTACAGTCATCGAATTCAGAGTTCGTTACTTATTTTTAAATGACAGGGCTCGCCATAAGGCGCGAGGTTCAGCGACATATATTCACCATTCTGGTACATAAAGAAGAAAACGGAAACAGAAGTTTCCTAAATAACACTTTCCAGATGGCGTCAATAGGTGTCACCACAAGACTAAATAGTACGCTACACATAAAAAACAAACAAAAAACACATTGGCAGCCACTTTGGAAGCAGGGACCAAACCGAAACAACGCAGCGAGTATAGGGAGTATTCACTGGCGGCCATAGCTGTGTGCGCGAATGCTGAGTGCGTGCTGATGGCGAGCTTCCACAGTTCTCTTACAACATGCATTCCGCACCATCAAAAGTGGCGGTCTTAGCAGCCTATTGATGTGAGCTCGTTCGGAGCATGCGCTCTAAACAGCACCCACAGATATGGCGTCCAGTGAATACTCCCTATAGGGGTATACACTAGACGCCATATTTGAGTGCGATGTTTAGAGCTCGTGCTCAGAACGAGCTCACATTAATAGTCTGCTGAGACCGGCAATCTTGATGGTGTGCAATGCACGTTACAAAAGAACTGTGGAAGTACGCCGTCAGCGAGCGCGTCCGCAAGACGCGACCATGTTATGCAGGCAGCACCACGCAGGTGGCGCTGTAACGTTCGAGTTTGCACGTGCCATGGTCGAATGCAAGCATCTGTCAGCATCTGCAGACGCGCGATAACAAAACGTATAAAAAAGAAACTAAAATAAAAAAAAGAATTATGCAGCTCGCGGCCTCATGCAGCGTCCCAATAAACATTCCTTTCGGCTTTATTATTTTTTTGCTTTCTTTCATGGCTTCCGTGAGCCCGTATGTTTCACTTTACTTGATAGCGAAGCCGAAGCTACTTGCTAAAGCACGTTCCCCTGAACGATGCTCGCACTGCACGAGCGCGCGTGCTTGGCAGGGGCGCTGAAAGCTCGGAGCTGGCTCTTGTAGCCTCTGCTACGCTGGCACTTAGGATGGAACGGAGTAGAAAAAACTGTAGTGGGGAAGCGTATTGACGCATGTACGAAACACGAGGCCAAATATTCTATTTTGCTTGCCTGGAGCGCTGCTCAAAACTTGAGAGCTACGGGTGGCACTCAAAGGGCTAACGTGAAAGCATTCTTTTGTGGGTTCTTAAAGGGCAACTGCGGCCAAAACTCAAAATAAAATAAATTACTGGTATCGCTGTAGTGACACAAAATACGACCCCAGCCAAAATATTACGTCTGTGGGACGCCGCATTCTCAACTAATGCCGATAATAAAAATGCGACCCGCCGCAAACCGCTGCTCCTTAGCGGGCGGCCAGCGGGTTGCTACGATCGTTGAAGCAACATTGGGCCGTGACGTCAGTATTGTTCTCTTTTTTCCTACGGTCCTGGCGTTGCGCGAAGTGGGCTTCTTTGAGCCGCTACCACCGCTACTTCGGCTTGTGATTGGCGTGTTTAGCCGTTGCTTTTATCTGTAGCCCGCGAAGCTTCGGTATACCCTTTTTTTATTTGCTTGTGAGGACTCCAAGACTCGTTTTAGCTAAAAACTCGGTGCGCCCAAGACTGCCCAGCTGTTCCTCGAAAGATGCCGAGTGCAACTTGTAGCGGGGTGGGCTGCTCAAACAACCCGCTGCGCAATACGGAGGTCCTTTTTCACAAGTTTCCAACGGACCGGAAATTGTAGAAGGTGTCGGTGAACCAGGCACGTAGCCAGGATTTTTTTTGGCGGGGGGGGGGGGGGGGGGGGCTGCATGAGGGGAAGGGGGAGAGGAGGTCCCAGCAAAATGTAAGATTTCGGGGGGGGGGGGGGGGCTAGTTTCGGTTTTGTTGGCCGTGCCCCAAACAAAACATTGAGGTGTCGATATCTTTAAAACTACGCACAATAACGAGAAAAAAATTACACCATGCAATTCAGGGACGCTGACTGCACTAAAAACAGTCATAATCCCAAAATCGAAAGTATGGACCGGAGTTGCCCTTTAACGCGTAAGTTGTAATATAACTACATGGAGTATTCACTGGCGGCCATAGCTGTGTTCGCGACTGCTGAGCGCGTGTGGATAGCCAGCTTCCACAGTTCTTTTGCAACGTGCATTCCACACCATCAAGGTTGCCGGTCTTAGCGGCCTAGTAATGCGAGCTAATTCTGAGCATGCACTCTAAACAGAGACCTCAAATATGGCGTCCATTGAATACCCCTATATTTATTGACAGAAAAAGAACGCCTCTCGCCGTGCATTGGCTGCAGGTCGAAGCTGACGAGAAGGCGAAGGGTTATCGAAGTTAAAACGTTCGCTGGGGGTAGAGAAACTGGATGACATCTTTACCATTCTTATTTTATACCGAAGACGCAAGCAGAATGATGTACTGAAGTTTGAAAATGAATTTAAAGGAGCGATGCAACGATATTTGTACCTTGCGCAAATATCGCTTAGAACAGTTCCCTGGCGTAAATGACCTGTAAAACGAACGTTGGTTCTTCACCACAAGCGATCCAAGTCGCAGAAAAAAATTAAAGAAAAACGAGCAGCGTTCACCGCCTCAACTCGCAGCCAGAACAAGCGACCACGTGATCTGAAGCAGATTTTATGCCGCAAATGCTGATCATAGCCACGCTGTGGGGTTGGCAAGGCACAGGACACGCGCTGAGTTACGGACATTGCAATGGTTTGGCTATCGTCGCCATTGCAACGATTGTACACGGGATACTCAGATATGCTTCTCGAGCAATGGATTATCACGAACCTAAATTGAGTGCCCACGCGATGCTCGGGTCCAATGTATGAGCCGTATTTTTGTATCGTCGCTTGAGGATACGGCGATCCCCAGTTACGTGATCAAGTTTCGCGAAGGAGAGATTAGATGATTACGCTCGCTTTTGTCCTTGAAATTACACCGCTACAAACAAAGGAGTTTCTTGGCTAATGGCGTTGCGGGTGAGTATCCTTGAGTCCCACTAGCGCAGTAAGCTCGTGTCAAGTGAAAAAAAATTCCAATTAAATATTGTTTTACTGTCACTTTATCTTTAAAGAGCAGAAGCGCGATGGAGAAAGTTCCTAAAGCCACACGCGGCGCTCGAGACCATGCTCCACTCGATGGTACTAATTTTGAAATGCAATAGGGAGTTTGGAAGTATACAGTACCTGGAACGCATCTTCAACTAGTGTGTTCAGCGTCCTATACTGCCTACGCATCAATTGTAGTCCCAAGTGGTAAACAATTGACGGCATATGAGCCGGCGTGTCGTGCTGAGATGTCGTGATCCTGGCGGTCGGCCGTAGAAGTTTCGGTAGAAGCACGAGCGAACGCGATCGTCGCTGTCGCAGCTGCTTCCCAACTCCTGAGCACCTTAGCTTCCGTTAGCTATCAAGCAGGAGGGTGACCTGTAGCAGGAAGTGCCACCGTCAAGTTCGCGGCAGACGGCAGCATGACATCTCTGTGACGGCATTAGGCGGAAATCGAGGGACCACTTTTGAGGACGCGGTACAAACCCACCAGTAGAAGACGCTCTCCAGGCTATACGGGTAGTAAAACGTGAGCACTCACTCGTCGACGCAGTGTGCGGCGGTGACGACGAACTGTTCGTTGACGATGGATCCGCCGCATACGTGACCCCTGTCTATGTTCACGAAAGGTACCTGACGGCGAAGCGATACCTGCCAGGGGAACTCGAGTGCTCCGGCGTCTTCACCGCCAACGATTCGATGAATTCCCCAAGCATTGTCGAAGAAGTCGAAAGCGTTGGCAGCACTGTCGTTGCCGTTTGTGGTGGTGCTGCTGCTGTTGCCGCTGCCGCCTCCAGTGTTGACGGCGCTTGGTCCACGAACACCACAGACCGCTGACAAGCGTTTGAAGAACACCATTGCATACCATGCTTGCACATCTCCGACAAACGCTTTTACTGGTAGCGAGCTTGGGGCGTACCTCACTTTATCACGATATTAGCACTTCAATCATCGATTTTTTATACCTCTTGGAAGGTTCGTTTGTTTGGTGTTGCATGGAGACAAGGGAGATAACCTGGAAGGCTGTGGGACTTACTTACGTTGGTACTCTACGGGGAAGCTTGGAAGGCAAGCTACGGTCTCCGACAATTCGAGAAACGCAAGACGTGGTGATTATAATCACACCTTTCCCTTAATGCTTAGTCCTTTGGCGTTCTTGTCGACTAAAACCGCAATCCCATGATAGCGGAGCGATACCAAGATGTTTGGGATTCGGCACGCCCTGATTTTTCAAAGCTGCCAGTGATCATAATATGAAACGTTATGATCATTATGATCAACTTCAATGCACACCGAACAAGTTGATGCCGTGAAGGATGAATCTGGATTAGCGATTAGATCCGTCGCTTTTAATATAAACTTCCCGAAGTACCCAAATTCCGTGCCGCCTTGCTGTGACTCTATCTTCACACAACGACTTCTTCGTGAGACTGTTTTTAAGGGACACGGACGGGAGGGACGTTTATCAACTGTTGATAGTTTTTTTTAACACAACTCAGAATGTGCGTAATATTTTTAAGCAAGGAATGATAGCAAGTTATGCGAAAGTAGCACGACGCTTACCGAACACCGCCGGAAAGGTCATCATGACGAGAGAGGCGCACAAAAGCGGACCTCCCATGTCTATCATCGCGTCCCCTCAGTACTTATCTCAAGTCTGAAAATCCCGTGTCCGACTGCGCCTGGTCTTCACCGGAAGTTGAATGTCCTAGTAGAAACTGCGGGATTCAATGTGGTGTACCCCGAGAATTTATGGCCTATTGTTGGGTAAATATGAGTTATTGAAAGGTATTTTTCTCTGTGTCATCATCATGCGGGACGCAGCGGGAATCGATCGCTCCTCTCTGTCACAGAACGAACTAAGGATGTAAAAGAACGTGACCCAGATATGCTTGTACAAAAAGAAAAGAAGAAAAAAATGTTTGCGTTTTTGTGTGCGCTTTTGAAGGAATCCCTATGTATGATTGTAGGAGTGGAGAACGCACCAGGGGATGTCCTTAGGTGATGGTTTCACTCCTGCATACTTGGAGGTTATCTACGAATGCTTTAAATTTAGAAAACGTACGGTCAAAGTAGGCTCAATCAGTTCATAGCGGAAGCGTAAAGCCAAATGGCTCGTTCACACTCTTGCAACCGAGTACGACCGAAGAGAGACCAGACCGGTTTTAATCCTCTTGCGACGTCTTAGGACCGGGCGCGCTGCTGCGGAGCTGGTCCTAAGACGTCGCAAGAGGATTAAAACCGGTCTTGTCTCTCCCGGTCGTACTGGGTTACAAGAGTGTGAACGAGCCTTAACAATGGTCTCTAGCACCAGTCAATCCACCGTTGAACTTAGTTCGCAATGCCTTTTTTTTAAAGCACCGACCGTGTTATTTTGCAAACTCTAGATGAAGAATTTTGAGTTTGATATGAGCACATCTAGGGACATATTCCTAATAAAATTGAGATTGCTGCGTTTGCCCGGTAATTTGACTACGTGTGCATAAATTCCAGAAAAAAAAGTTTGGGAGGGTCATCAGGATGGCGGACATCGTTTTTGTGCGAGACGTGGCTTCTTAAAAATCTCCCAGGTGTCTGCTTCGTGGAACACTCACTTTTAGCTACTACAGCTTTCGCGATGGGAAATGCGTACCATCAAGTATATGTCTTTCGCATTAGTTATCTGATTCCACCATAGTATGAGCACGTACTCTGAGCATGTGCTGGACACGATGGCTGCTGCTTCATCGTTTGGCGAGGATATGGATCCAATCAAAGGCTTCGTGCGCCACAAATGACCACTGTTAATGTTGTTTGATGGTTTTTTTAAAAGGGCCTATTGATGCGCCACTATTTAAATTCAGTAAAACAACCTGTTTTTAACACAGACAACGCAATTCCAAAAAGAATAATTTAATTGCAAAATTTGAGCAACGTGACAGTTCCTGTTTTGTACGCCCCCTTTGGTTGAGCGCAGAGTCTGCCGACAGTTCAGCTGGCTTAAAGGTGACTTGGGCGGGCGCAACACGTGCGGTGTTTTGCTGGGAAGTTTGGAGTCGTCCTCACGGAGATGTTCCCGCAACGTCCTCGATCCAGGACAGTTGGGTGGCAATCCTCGAAAAAACGGTGGGTTCGCGCGGAGCCGCGCAGAGCTCCCCCACGAAGTCATTCCGGCGAGCACGTAGCGACCGTCTTTTGTTTTGCACTGAAGGGGGCCTCCCGAGTCTCCCTGAAACAAAAGACGGCGGACTTGCATTTTAAAACGTCACCGCTTACAAACGTGTCTACGTCACAGTCAAGTGGAGTGAAGTCGCTGGGCGAAGTACTAAGGTAGCGACTACGTTACGTTTTGCGTTCAGAAAATATTTCCACGAAACCTTACTGAGGAAACGCATTTTACCCTGCTAATCTGCAATAGAAGAAACAGTAACTGACACCACAGAACACATTTTCAATTCAAGGCGTGCGCGTCCCGCGCAGATTGAGTGCATGCGCGCATTGTCGAGTGGAGAGGAGGATTGCGGTAGGAGGGACTGAGCAAAAATGGGAGACGCTTGCTGATGATCAATAGTTTCGTCTCCTCCTGGCGTAGTAGGCGGAGCGCAAGTTTGTCTGCTTCTTTTGCAAGGGTTGTGGTGACGTCAGAACGGCTAGCTCTGATTGGTTATAATTGAAGGATAATAAATAGACCTCAAGGCAGCTTACTTTGAGGTCTATCCACTATTCTTCCATCAGAGCCAATGAGAGCTCGGCGTTCAGACATTACCAGAACCCCTGGAAAAGAAGCAGACGAACTTTCGCTTCGCATTGGAAACGAGCCCCATCAGCCACGAGCCGTCTGGATCACCCTTACGCTGTATTCACACTGGAGGCTGAACTGCGTTCGCAAAGCGGCTGCGAACGCGGTTGCTTCGAGATTCAATACAATTTCAAGCGCGTTTGATGACGAAAACGAGCGGGTCCGCTTCGCGGTTGCGATTCGAACTTCATCGTGAATGCGCCTTTACATCCATAGGCAGAGTAATGACACAGCGCCATTCCTCCGGTAACGGGGGTGGACCTCTCGGTTCCGAGAGTAGGAATGCGCGTAACGCTGTGGTCACGCTGCGCGCTTCCGCGCGGCGCTGAGGAAGAGGTCTGCTGCCGGTGCACCGAAATTCTGGTTCCGCCGAGACAAAGAGACGGCTGTCTCGTCTGGCGCTCCAGATACAATTGTTTGTGGTAGCTCGCCGCGCCCTGCGTTACTTAAGCTGTCGGCCCCTGTATTTTAAAAGTAACAACATCGACCTTTACCTTTAAAGTACTATAATGCATGAAATGTAGCACATAAGAGGGGATCGTTTTTTAATGTGTTTATTTTAATGCGAAAGCATTAACTGTCCCATGGAGCGAGCCGGCATTATCAGCTTTCAAAGCCGCGCCAAACGGCATCTAAACTCCCCTGTCCTAATGGAGCTGAGTCTGTAGTATGTAGCAGAGATTTGATGGATAGGGTCCCATTGGCTGGCGAGCGCCATGGCGCTGCGGGCCTCACGCCGGCAGGCTCTGCACGCCGGTAAAAGAAAAACGGTGCTTCTGCTCCTCTCGACACAGACGAACGCAGCGGCGCCTCAAGTACCTACATCGTCGGCGGGCGCAACCTCGGCAGTAGTCAAACCTGCCCGTCCACGCAAGTACGCCGCAGACGGACTAAAGGAAGCGGAATAACGCAGCACGAGGAGCGAGGAGGCAGGCAGCGAAATCCAGCATCGTTGTCAAGTCTCCGAATACACGGCGGGCGGAACGAGCAGCGGCGCAGCGCGCTAGAAGACAGACGAAAGCCCATGATCTACTGTAATCCTGGCCTGCCCACAGAATGTCTCCCTATGGAAGACGCTGTCACCGATGAAGTGCCTCGCTTTGCCATTGGGGGAGCGCAGTAAAGGCTTTTCTGCGACCAAACGCAGTTCACAGCCTCTCTAAGAGAACGGTCCGCACAGCGTGCGGCTGGTGATAGCTTTTTTTTTTTTGGAAACATCTACCGTAACATGGCGCCAGTGGGCTGCAGCAGTAGTAGAACGTAGCAGGGTGAATCGCTCTCATGTTTGCTTGGATCTAGTGCCACTAAATAAGCTACGCTTCAGAGTAAAGGCACTTACCTATCTTGTGGCTTAAACTCATGGTTGCCAGTTATCTGAATATTTATATGAAATCACAGGAACCGCTTTTTTGTCCTCCACAAATGTTTAAACTGTTCACTACAGAGCAAAGCAATAGTACATGAGCTTCCTAACACCGAATTTAATGCTGAAGAAGTCGCACTTTAGAATCATGACAATCGGCAGTTGCGACTGCTCTGTACAAGCACCAAGATGGCGGCGTCCACAACAATATCGGGGAACAGAGTGCCGATACTATAAACGTAGCTAATTTAGTGGCTCTACTTGGATTGAAAGAGCGCGTTTCTCAAACAGGGAAGCGCAAGGGCGTTTTCTTTAACCCCTACTGCTCTTGTGCCATCGTCGAAATAAAGAACGTACTCGGACGACCAATAAAAAGCCACTGTGGTGGCAGCCGGCGCCTCTAGTGGCGAATCTGTCACTCGACCACCGATTGACAACTTGATCCCCCGAGGCCTGCGAGAAGAGCAGGCCAGGACCAGATAAGGCCGCCACGCCTTGCGCGCCTTCGATTGACATGCCGATACCCTGGGAATGAACAAAAATCCTTTTTGCAGCGCCAAAAGTCATAGCCTGACGAAACGCTGCCGCCGCGGCCATGTACATAAAGGTGCGCGCTGGCACATTCTTCTGTGGGCAGGTCAGGATTACAGTAGGTCGTGCCCAAGCCTTTCAAAAGCGTGAGGCTCAAGCGGATCGCGGATCAAAACGTCCCAGGTGGCAAGAAGACGAGGCCCTTCGGCAACGCGAGGCGGAAGCAATGCGTTGCAGGCGGCATGCTTTCACATTTACAACTCATAAAAAGTGCTTAGGTGTCCTCGGACTTTTATTTTAAACTGATGTTGTCTGTAGGACCCGTAACGTCAGGTCACGGGACATCATTTTGCTCAGCGAATTTAGCGGGAAACTGAATTGACGCAGAGGTCACGTGATGTCAATTTTCCCGCGAAATTTAGTGGGGCACTTGAATTTGATGATAATGCAATATAAATGCAAAGGTGCAAGCGAGCTGGACAAGAATGACTATAATAATCCCTGGAGAAGAAGAAACAAGGGGACAAAGAACAAACAGATCTCCAAACACAGCTAGGTGACTGGCCCGCGACCGAAAAAATTTGCCTGGTCCTGGTATCGAACCCGGGACCTTTCCATTTCCAGTGGAGTGCTCTACCAACTGAGCTGACAAGGAGTTGGACGTCAGTGGAGCAAACGGGTTTTATCAGCTGCTCAGCTGCCACTAGTCTAATACCAACAAGGGTGAGCGGCTTGCATCTTTTCAGCTGCATCTGATCGGCTTGCATATTATTATCTTATCAGCTGCCGTTTACCCTTTTTGGTGTTAGATTGGTGGAAGCTGATAAAACTTGTTTGCTCTACTGAGTAGAGCAAAGAACAAACTTGTTTGCTCTACTGACGTCGAACTCCTGGTTAGCTCAGTTGGTAGAGCGCTCCACTGGAAATGAAGAGGTCCCTGGTTCGATACCAGGACCAGGCGGATACCAGGACCAGGCGGATACCAGGACCAGGCGGATACCAGGACCAGTCACCTAGTTGTGTTTGGAGATTTGTGCTTCTACTTTGTCCCCCTGGTTTCCCCTGCTCCAGGGACTATTTTCGTCAACCTGAATTTGTCTGTAGGTCCCGTGACGTGAGGTCATCTGACATCAATTTTCTCGCCACATTCAAAGGGAAACTGAATTGGTGCATTAGTCACGTGACGTAAATTTTATATATTTTGCGGGGAACGTCAATTTGTCTGGAAGCCTCCTGACGTCAGGTCACGCGACATCAATTTTCCGGCCAAATTTAGCGGGGGAACCGAATTGCTTCATAGGCCACGTGACGTGAGTTTCTTCGCTAAATTTGGCGGGAAATGTACGGACTGACCGAATGACAGACAAAAGTGTGGGGTTGAGATACCGTTAAAAAGCACTTCATGTATCAAAACGTAACCATTTCAAAAAAAAAAAATCCGAGTGATTTTTTGCTGTCGCGTAACTTGTATTCCGGCGACAGAAGCTTGGCGCTCCCGGAATTCGCTACAATGGTGGCGTCGTTGTTTCTGCGCCTCCTCCTGATTGTTATTCTGGGGATTTTCACGCCATTTTTGACTCGTCCGCTCTCGATTCCACTCCCGTGCCTGCTCCGCACCGCATCTTTACGGCGAGCCTACCCCGCGCGCCGAAACTGGAAGTCAGGTTTTTAGGACCTGCTGTTAACAGGCCGATCTCACCAGCCAGTTTGGCTACACCACCGCTGCCGGAATGCATCGAGGGGACTTTCGTTATTCTCCACTTGCGACAACCTTGTTGGAGCTCTGCGCATGCACTGCACGAGAATGAACTATCCATCTCGGGCACTGCCACCTGACTCCTGTTAACTAAAGGTGGCGGTTTCACGCAGATGGCGAACGCTTGGGGAGATCGGTCTATTCTCCGAGGTCTAGCCATACGGCGCGCTCAAGTTCGCCTTCTCGAATGATCGTGCGCATGAGCTGGAACAACGGGATGTCGGCAACAGCCAAGGTCAAAATGAGGACTGTGTGACTAAAGCCTTTCGATGTGTTAGCATTTGTCTCGCAAGTAGCGTCCAATGCGCCAGTGCACGAGGCTCGGGTCTCGAGCGGCCCTTGGAAGCAAATGGCTGTGCAGCACCGAAATGGCTGCCGTTGGAAGCGAATGGCGGCGGAGCACGCGGTCGTGGCATGTCTCTTGCGTGTTTCCACTACGATGCCTGGCGGTACTTGTAAGGGTGAATTTTATCGAGGGACTTTAGGTGGGACGTTTCCTTCAAACACCTGGCCTCCAGCACGCACTTGTAGAGTTTTTTCCTTTCGAACAACTGGCTTCCAGCACGCGCTCATTGATTTTGACGCGTTCTATGGCTGCGGGTGCATGCTCGAGGCACCGGGAGTTTTCGCGAAGGACGACAACGAAATAGACCGATCTCACCAGCCAGTTTCGTTGTGCCACCGCTGCTGGCATGCATTGTGGTATAGCCTCCTATATACTGTCAAAGCCTGGTAGATCGCCACGAGAACCGGCCGCCGAAATGGAAAAGGTGGAGTGGCAGGCAACAAATATGAGGAGAGCCACAGTGACTAGCGCCCCGCTGCGGCGAGACGCTAAAACACACTTCTCCCGAGCGAACAAGTGTGTTTCGGGTCCTCGCCGCTGCAAAAGCTGTGCGCTGACCTCCAGGTTCCCCGAGAAATGGCTCTTTGATGGTCTGTGCTACCAGATCCTCGCTCTCCAAATCCGCGACCGGGCACTCTATGGCTCCGTGGTCGAACTGCAGGGCTTTTGTGAGTATAGAGGAGGCTATGATTGTGGTAACTGTAGTCTTTACGCACGTGCGACAACCCCCCTGTGGGTCTGCGCGAGCAGAGCACCAGATGACACAAGCTGTCCCGTACAGTGGCACCTGCCTCCTGCGAACTATAGCAATGGCGGCGTCACGCATGAGTGGAACGCTTAGTGTGAACCACGGCGTAAGATAATACTCTTCAGGTGAGGACAGCGCGCTCCTCGCGCAGTGCAGATAAAGTTCGCTTTTCACTCTCTCTCTTTCTCTCTCTCACTATGGTTTCAAGCGACGACGGCAGATGACTCGTCGACCCATGGGCACGGGAAAGACGGCTGTTCCACCTCATGCTCCACACGCGCAGAGCTCCAGCGAGGTTGTCGCTCGTGCAGAAAGACCACGGTATACCGGGGTGTCATGGCAACGAGATCATTTTTTTCGCTCTCACACAGTTTCGCCTTTGGCCGCCGGCGACACTGTCAGTTGCGGGCACGGTGGCCGCGGAATAATGCAGCCTTTCGGATGCCCGTTGAACGAACACTGTCTGATTCCTCGTGCCGCGCGTTCAGCCACGCCGTGTCCTCACCTAAAGAGTGTATCTTACACCGTGGTGTGAACGCGCAGGCAGGCGCAACCAAAGGACTGTGGAAGCCAGCAGCGAGCTCTCGCTGAAGGCGGAGCTTCTAGTCTTAAGGGTGAACGGCGTATAACAGCTGTCGCTGTAAAATGTTCACTTCTCACCTGGCAGGTAGATTTGCCTCCCTTCCTGTAACCTGCACATATCATGGTGTCTCTGTAGACTTCGCTAACCTCTTTGTAGTCTCTCTTGCACGTAGAGAGGCGTATAACAGGAATGTCCACTTTCAGCAGGTTGCTGTTTGGTACCGTTCCACCTAAGGGTTGTACATGAAAGCCGAAGTCAGACGTACAGCATTATAAAAACTTCGAGGGAAATTTTGCAAAATGCGTTGCTTTGTTGGCAGTGATGACGTAATATTTTTTAAAAGAAGCTTCTAGTTTTCACCCACCTAATCTATCAGTTTTGGGTGGCGTTAGCCTACTTCTTGCGTATGAGCCCGAGCTTGGTAAGGAGGTTAATATTTGACCTTTTTACCAAACTGGTTACCAACCTCGTTACAAAGCAGTGAGACTGATACTCCGTCTTACTCAAACCGTTCAATACAGCCAAAGCTACAGGGGAAAGAGTGTATCCCGACCTGTTCAAGAGCAGGGAAAGAAGGAACGAGGGAATCTCATCCCTTCTCCCCGTTCCTCCTTTCCCTCTTCTTGAGCAGGCTGGCACACGCCCTCTCACCTGTAGCTTTGACTGTATACTGCACTGCTTTAATGAGACGGAGTATGGTCAGTGGCACGCTGTACTACATGGGGGGATTCACGTTGACAGTAATTAGTGAACTGCATTTAGAATGCTAACTACAACCAAATTCGTTAAAATATCGTTATAACCTGGCACAAGATTGCGTGTTTTGTATTGTCTATACAAAATACAGATATATCGAATGTTAAACCATCAGGTTTCTGAGACTAAAGCGCCGTTCACACTCTTGCGACCAAGAACAACCGAGAGAGACCAGACCGGTTTTTAGGACCGGATGCGCTATACAGCGGAGCTGGTCCTAAGAGATCGCAAGAGGCTTAAAAACGGGTTTGGTCTCTCTCGGTCGTACTCGGTCGCAAGAGTGTGAACGGGCCTTTACGGTTATTCAGACGTAATATTTGGTTCACGAAAAAAAAAATATCGACACGAATTAATTTTGTTTAACGCCCAGAGACAACACATTAGCGCCTTTGAAATATTGAAATCTGATTCTCGTTCATTTATTTAATAGAATGAGTTGTATACCGAGTATTAGTGAGGTCTAGTTATATTTTCATATTCTTTTATCTAGCTTTTGTACGGTACGGGGTTCAGGGGATAAAAGTTAAGACGGCTGATTGAAGGAATCTCAGCCCTTAGTAATTCACGGAAGTAACCACGCAAGACGTAACAAGGCACAAACATTGGGGCAAATGTAAGCTATTTAATTGTTATCAATATTATATTATTAAGTCACTTAAGTTTTAACTAGAGTGTTCACACTAATTACAAATTTAAAACTGACCATTCGCCGTGACTCCCCATCCACTGGCTGTGCAGATCTGTCCTGTGAATGACTGGCGTGCCTCTGGGAGGCAAATAGGCATAAGATCCTTCTCCGTGCCGTTGAAGTCCAGGGACCTATTTAGCTTGAGAATTGCGTAGTCGTAGTTGAGCATTACTGGGTCCCATTTCGGATGAATTGTTATCTGGGTTCGAGGAAATCAACCAAACATGTCATTTTGATACGAAACAAAAACCTCGTGTTGAAGAGAGAAAGGATTATATTTAAGCCGACCTAAAAACGAAATAAAGAAAAAGAGAGTTTGTTTAAAATTATGGTGGTGCGTCGAACGATGCCGGAGTGTAAACATAAAATTGAGTCTCTTAAAACTTTCGGTTCTTCCAAGGGCTCCTACGATGTGCATTATGTCCCTCCCCCCCCCCCCGCCTCTAAATAAAAGTGCGTTTTTTTTTTTGTAAAAAGGTACCGCTTATTGCAAACGTCCAATCTCCGCCCGAATGCAGCGCTAGCGGTCCGGACTAAATGTCGCAGTTTCAGAACTTATCGCTATGTTCTTCATAAGTTATAAGAGATTGGCTGAAACCAGTGTCTGGACAAAGTACTCGCTAAAAGTATTTAAGTGCCTAAATAGCTGCTTCATAAAGTACTTAAACTACTACTCAAGTTACTTTCACTGTAAAGTATCTTGAGTAGAGTACAAATACTTAGAAATTTAATTCAATTACTTTCGAAGATAACTTCCGCATTGCGTAATTTGTATCGACGTCAGTGACGAACACAATTTTACAGTTGCGCAAATCTGGTTTACCAGAATGGTTTATTAGCACGCAACAACACAAAACGGCAGAAAAAAACAAAAAAAAACACCGTCGAGCCATTTTGGGCAGTTCAGCTATGAGGAGCAGGATATCAGTGATACATGTTACAAAACATTTCTGGAACTAAAAAAAAAAAGAGGTAGCTTCAGTTATAGTGGCATTGCTGAATATCACGTCCTGTGGCACACCTTAGACGCATCGTTCAACTACAACCCATATTCCCTATATGAGGAGTTCACTGTAAACGACCTTGGGATACGAAAATGATTGAATGGATAACAAAGAGAGCCCACTTAATAGCCACGGCACTGGTCGCATCTTCTTCAAGTTGGTTGCGTTCAGAAAGGCACTCAATGTTGGGGGATGCTTTGTTGGCATTTTGAGAGGTTCTCCTGCTCGTAGCTCGTTTCCTGTCCTGTTCTCTTCTTATCAATGTTCGCTTACAGGCAGTGTTCCCGAGAGCAATAAGTGCCGGGCTGACAACCAAATTAAAAAAAAAAATGAAAAATAAACCTGAACGTTTTGGCGTAGCGGGGTCAAATCTACAACAAGCAAAAAAAAAAGTGTCTTCTTTATGTGTCCACTTTTCTTTTCTTCTATTTGTTATTATCTTGACATTGAAGTCTGCACTGTTGTCGTGGGTCGCTCCCCGTTCTGCGTTGTGCCTCAGTCTGGCAATCTTTATTTACTTCCGTAAAACGATCCATTTTGTTTGAGAATTTTTTATGGGGAAACTCTGAGAAACAAAAGGCGCTTTTGGAAAGGCGAGGAGAAAACCTTCATTCCACGAACTTTGGGGTGAAATATGAGTCACAATCGGCACAGAAGCGATGTTTTCATGAGCTCAATATAAGTCCCTGTAGCTTGTCGGAGCTAGCAACAGGATTTGGTTGCTCGAAAGAATGTTCACGTTTGCTCGTGCCACGTACACGCCACTTGATACTGAAAAACTCGGAAAATGGAAGGAATGTCAAAGGTGTAGTTGAGATAGAGTACAAGATGCTCGGAAAGGTAATTAAATTTAAGTATGAAACACTCTCGATCAAATGTATTTGCAAGATACCAAGATACGTCAAAAAGTATTTGAAATACAGTATCATGAGTAGCGTATTCGAGATAGGCACAAGTCAGCTCTATTATTCCTGGGTTTCATGGGCCGCCATTTTATCACTGAAAATTTCTGAAAATAGCTCACAACGATTGAATAAGTTAAAGGCAAGCTCTAAAACTTTAGCATCTGGTCCGGGCCACTAGCTCCAGATTTGGACAAAGACTGAGCGTTCGGCAGCGTGTAGTTTATTCTTGCAAAAAGAAGTATTGCTTTTTTTTTGTTAAAAACACTCTGCACACAGGACTGCTACGGCTGCAATGACTGAAACGACTCTTAGGATTGTGGTCTAACGCTTTGAACGCCCGACTTTTTCTATAAGGTACGTGATTTTGTATTTTACCTCCACAACGTCAATCCATTCTTCGGTGGCATCTGGCGCATTAATGTTTTGTTCACCAACAACAACCACGTAATTTTCCGTCTTCACATCTTCTCTAAAATAGACACCAGGGAAAAAAGAAAAAAAAATTACAAATAAAAGGCAGCGCCATTTTACCGACTCAAGGTGACGGATCGAGATTGTAAGTGTCTGATGCCGAGGCGATATCAATCTAAACAGCATTTTTTGAACGTTATTAAAAAAACATGTAAATGAATTAACAAGGTCAGAAATGAAATAGTATAAGTATAATGACATAATCATAATGTTATAAGTATTATAGGATACGTGTAATCAACTAACAAGCTCAAAAGTAAAATGCAAAAAATAGTAATATATGTATAATAAAAAAGATCAAAAGTATATTACAAAATCATACTAGTATCAGCAAAATTAACTAAAAAAAGCATGTAGGTATAACACTATAAGCATAACTAAGTAAAAAAATTGAAAGTACAATACAGCAGGCATATTAAACAAACGAGATGGAGCGAAAGCTTGAGCTGGGAACCTCCTGGGTTCGATCCCCACCGCCTCCGCCCGTTTCGATCTGGATGAGCATCGTACCGGGGTGCGGTCGTGTACCACTACTGCGTGATGCACGTTAAAGACTCCAGGTTAGCGGTTGTACTGCACTGGCTAAATTTCTCATCTACTGCTAAGAGACCGATCACCTGTTTAGGCGTATCTCCATCACGGCTGTATAAACATACAAAGCAAGCCAATTTTTTTTAACAAACGAGATGAAAAGTGTGGTACAAGAATAAAAAATAACAAGATAAAAATTACAGTGTGAGCTCGTAGAGCTGAGAATGTACTATACTTTGGTATATGACATCTTGTGTCTACACTATAGACCTTTGCAAGAAGAGCTCTCTGGCCGCCGCCGTTTTGCGACTCGAGCGACCCCTATCATCCAGAAATGTCTGCCACCCGCCTTAGCTGTGGAAACATGGTTAACGCGACTCCCCACCTGAATTGTGTATTCGGAGTTCGTCGGCATTTTATGAAAGATTTTACTTTATTCACCTGTTCAGGATGCTTACCCTTTTGGTGTTATCTTCCCCTGTGCGAGCCAGGGAAAAGCAGGGCTCGTAGCCTGCTCGGCCTTCGCGGGAAACGAACGAAGAGAGCGAATGTCAAGCAGCCCGCGACGGGGGCCGTTTGACGTTCTTCTAGTATTATTTCCGTCGAGATAATCTCCCGAAAGCCTTCCCGGCTATGTTCCCGGTCTTCGCGAAAACAGCATATAGAATCGGGTGTGGCGTATGGGGACAGAATAGACAGGTTCGTTTATTCGTTTTGGTGCTGTGTAAATGAGCAGCTCTCTTAAAAACGTGCCCCCCCTAAAAACAAAAATTGGTTTGTGTTTGTTTGTACAGCCTAGAACTCAGTCTGCCTCAACCGCCGACTTGTCTCCCAGCTGTAGATTAGAAATTTAGTTAGTGCAGTACAACCGCTAACCTGGGGTCTTTACCGTGCATCACGCAGTAGTTATACATGACCGCACGCCGGTTCGATGTTCATCCAGATCGAAACGGGCAGGGGTGGGGACTGAACACAGGATCCCTGGGTTTCTGTAGCACGAGCTTTCGCTCCACGTGCTCCGAGCTGGTGTGCGCTAGCCCACTCGGCCACCGATCCCACCGATCTTCAAATATTGATTTGCCTTCGTTTTCCCACAAAGAAGAAGAACATCTTCCGGGAACTTAAACTTGTAACATTTGTGTGAAAGCTGTCTAATTGCACGAAACAAAAGCTCTAATGACAATCGCCTCTCCAAAAGGAGTCGGCTCGTCAGCTGTCGTTGAATTTATGCCTAGATGACGTCACAACTTGAGAGTTTCGTTTTGCTTATTGCTCTGACGCTTCTTGGTCCTAGCGTCATCCAAAGAGCAGTCGTGCATTCTATATCACCCAATATCGGTTGTGAAAAGATGTTGACAAAAATTGCGTATTTGCTTTTCAGCATTGTGCGGCAGGCTGGAAAGGGTACGGTGCAGTGGGGTATACAGAGCTGTGCGCTGAAGGCACGAAAACGTCCAACTATGGTGCCTAAAATGCGTCTTCGACCGACGTCTGTTAGGGTCCTATACCGGCCCATGCATTTAAGGTGGTCTCGAAGTGGCAACGAATCCGGAGAGCAAGTTCGTCTGCTTCTTGAGCAGGAGTTGCGATGGCGTCAGAAAGACGCCGAGCTCTGATTGGCTCCTGCCTTGAGGTCTACCCACTATCCTTCGATGAGAGCCAATCAGAGCTCGGCGTCTTTCTGACGTCACCAGAACCCCTGCAAAAGAAGCAGACGAACCTGCGCTCCGCATAACGTCACAGTAGCCGGCCTGTCAAGGTGTCCGATGTCTTGATCTTGGCGTTCGGTCGTTGAAATTGCGACAAGTAGGAGCGACAGCAATCGTTCGCAGCGTCCCAACTCGGGGCTGCTGTAGTTTCCGAGGGCTGTGAAGCTGAAGAGCGAACCACAGCAGAACAGCCGTCTGCCGCGTCCCCCTTTGCCGATGGGCCACCACCGAGATCGCGGCACAGCACACGCTCTATGACGTCATCAGGCGGAAGTCGAGAGACCATAAATGTGGGCGACAGGCCAGTCGGAGACGCATTCCAGGCACCCTATTTCTCAGCTTATAGCGAATCTTCATTTACAGGGAGGCGCAATGGGCTGCCGTCATGACGTGTTGGTCGTTGATGATCGATCCGCCGCAGATGTGGTCCTTGTAGCCGTGGATGGGCTCTTTGAGTCGGATGGAGACCATCCATGGGAACTCGAGAGGGTTGGCGGGATCGCCTCCCACGATCTCTGCCTTCTGCCCTGCTCTTTGGCTCTCGTTGGCACCTCGAACACCGCAATCTACAGAAGGTAAGAAAAAACGAAACAAACTCGCTGCAGAACATTTAACTTACCAACATAATTATAATCGCCGATATTTAAAAACAAACAAACATAGGGTTTGGTTTAATATGTTTATGATCTTGCTTCGAGATTCGTTATTTGACGTCCTAATCGGCAAGCAGAGATTTTTATTAGATCATTTCGATACCTCCGATAACGGAGGGCCCATCTCTTATCGGATGGGCTGAAACGGTTCCCTGAAATTTCCTAATGTGATAGTTCGATTGACTGCGGAACGACGATAAAATGCTCGGGACTCGCCCTACCTGCTGACTCTTGAGTTGTCGGTGACTGTTTAAGAAAAGCCACTTTTATTAGATCGTTCCGATACTTCCAATAGCGATACCCTATACTGCGCTGACGCCTTTGCTCATGCATCGTACCGTTATGGGATGTACCGGAACAATGTACTAAATCTCCCTAATAAGAAATAGGTTTGTTTGACCTGTACAATTGTTTCATGGCCTTTCCCGTGCAAGTGGGACACGTTAAATCTCGCTGCGCTAAATTTTTTTTTTTGTAGTTGAGAGAAACGGGTTACAACTTTCATTGCAACAGCTGTACTTGTCAAGGCCAATTCTTGATGAAACCTATCCTTTGTTTTTTTTGTCAGTGACAGATGCGAACTCTATATACTGGGATGTCGGAGCTTAATTGGCTTTGGATTTTACTGGTGTTTGGAGAGAGAAAAAAGAGAAACAAAAACAACACAACAACAATATATGGGTATATAATTGCAGCTGTGTATGAGAAAGTCGACTCCATCCAGCTGTCGCTATACGTATATCTCATGAACAACACGTTTCGCTGTGTGGCTTTTATTCTTGTTTCTTAAAAATTGCACTTGCCATTTTGGGCGATGGTTATATGCTTCATGAGACGAAATTTATATCGAACAGCTTTCGACGTTTAATATCTCTACGTCCAATAATAATAATAATAATAATAATAATAATAATAATAATAATAATAATAATAATAATAATAATAATAATAATAAAAAAATTTATTTATATTTATTCACATCCTAAACATATTACATAGGCAGGCCCGCAAAAGCACTGGTGTGCTTGTATGCGGGACCTGGCGTCCAGCAGGCTGCTACACTGAAATCCACTTATTGTGTGCATTACTGGCCCACAAAAAAAAAAAAATAAAAAATAAAAAATAGAAATCAGCGAAGAAGAAAAGAGACAAAGCTCAGTGGAATACTAAAGCAATAAAGTCAATTTACATTTCAAATTTCAACCACCACTCTTTTAGTTCATATTTGACTTGTTTCAGTGACTCCATGTTATAGTAAGTGTTCGGAAGCCTGTTAAAATAAAATGGGACGTAATATGCCCGTGTTTTTTTTCCATAATTTGTATAAATCTTCGGAATAACAAAACTTTCCATTCGCCTGAGTGTTCGTTCCTTTTCTGATACGATTTTAAAGTTGCTCTTATAATAGTGCTTTACTAAAATAACATAGCAGTGCAGTTTTTCTATGGATAACAAATTTAAGGCATTCATTTTCCGATTCATTTCCAACTCAGAGTAGGTTGTTCCATAAGTAATATTATTTGCAATTTTATGTAGTATTTTGTCAAGTTTTTCTTTTTTATAATTAGAACACACTCCATATAAAGAGATCCCATATCGGAGAATAGACTCACCCAGTGCAACATACACCCTCCTTCTTAATGACATAGTCGCTACACTACGCATCCTGTACAAATAAATCGAGACAACACGCATTCCTTTGATGAGATATTCTACATGCTCGGTCCACAGGAGATGTTGATCTATATGTAATCCTAAATATTTAGTTGTTGTAACATAATCTAATGGTACACAACTGCAACGTGTGCAGTTCTGTGAATGGAGAAATAACGGAGTGCTAAGATGTAAATGTTTATACGGACTACGAAAACACATTAGTTTTGTCTTACTGGAATTTACAAAGATTTGATTATCAGAAAACCAGCTCAATATTATTTCAATATCTTTCTGAAAAATGGACAATGCACTTTGTTCATCACTATGCCCTAATATCAAGGCAGTATCGTCTGCATACTGATACAATCGAGATGTACACGGCAGAGTTCTAATTTGGTTTACATAGATATTAAATAAAAGGGGTCCCAGTACTGACCCCTGAGGTACTCCCGAGTTAAGTGGTGTTAATCTACTTTTAAACTTGCCAATTTTGACTAACTGATATCTGTCCGTAATATAGTCTCTCAAGAACGCATTAAAAGGACCTCTAAAACCCATATTTCCTAGTTTTATTAATAGTCGCTCATGATCAATAGTTTCGAAAGCTTTAGTTAAATCTAAAAATAGGGCTTAAACAAATTGATTCCTATCAAGACTATAGTTTACATAATCTAAAAGATATTCCAGCAAAAGTTCAGTGCTTCTATTTTTACGGAATCCATACTGAGACTCATTTATTAAACATAACTTCTGGCAATACGATGTCATTGTGTTAAAGACAAATTTTTCCATGATTTGCGCAATAATTGGCAATATTGAAATGGGTCTAAACTTCATAATTTCTTTTTTACTGCCATTTTTATATAATGGTCTCACAACAGCTGTTTTTGATTCAATAGGAACTTTCCCTGATGAGAGTGACTCGTTTACTCTTTTTATTATAACGTCTTTTAGCACCTCAAAATTATTCGGAATGTCCCTTAATCGAATGGAGTCATTCCCCGCAGATTTTGACGCTCTTGTTCCAGCTCTTGTTTAAAAGCCACAGGTTTCATTGCAATTAGACGGTTGCATTATCTGTTATCACTGACAGCGCCATATCTAATCAACTAAATTGAATCGATACAAGATAGTGCGGTTAAATTTATTTTCAAATATTACTTTTTTCATACAACTATCTTGCAGCTAATAATTATGAGAAAACCGAGACTTCTATTACCTTTATCGAGGATGAGGCACATTTGTTGCGACTAATATTCGTTCGTAATATTAATTATAATCAGGGTTTTCTCCTTTCGGAGTGTGAAATTTGGAGTGTAAAATTCGAGTTGTGCTTTACTGAGTTTATACTTTACCCGAAAATTTATAGGTTTATCGGGTAGTATTTACCAATACTCAAAATAAAAATAAATAATATCTCGATACAAACGCTTTTAAAATTCATATCTCGTCTTTATCGAAGGATATATTTTTTTCCAGTTCGATTTTACGTTGGCGCTTTTGCCATTGTCAATACAACCGTCCCCTACAACAAAACATGTTAATAAGTGTTGCTTAAGTAAACGTCGATACTTTTATTATCACAAAACTCCCGGATGTAATCGCCGGGTACCTCGTTTTCTTCCCATCTCATTCCACCCCTCAGTCCCACTACTGCGCGGGATGGCTTTGTGAAAAAGGAACATCGAAGTGTCAGCTGCCCCCTCTGTTATAAAATCTACGGGATCATAGCTCTTACTGTCATCAATGCACAACCCCTCCACCCTCTATCTAAGCGCAGGTTCACACACTTGCGACTTCTTACGACCTTGTACCTTAAAACCTCTCAAAATCCACGAAAGAAAACTCTGGTGGCATCTATCTGAGTAACCGTGGAACATTTGTCATTTCTGTACACTTCCTCTTTATTTAGCAACATAATATCTTCCTCGGCTTGGAAAACAATTGACGACGTTTTAAACGAGTATTTATTGTAGAGAGTACGTATACATTTGTTCTTGCAAATTCCGCGACACCTTCACTCTAGTGAAATGTCGGTCACCTCGTATAGATGGCACCAGTGCGCCAGTGTGTTCTCACGTCATAAGAAATCACAAGAACTTGGTTGTAAGCAGACGCAAGTGTGTGAACATGCCTTTTAAAGGGATTCTCCAGCGTTTTTTTATGGTGGCCGATTTGTCTGAAAATTGGCTAAACACACCAGCAATCATCGCTGAATTAGTAAGCCAAATATTAGGCCAAAAGTATTTTTTCGCAAAGTTATCGAATTTATAATTTTGGTCCTCACCTTGTTGTTCAAACTGAAAGTCTCTACTGGCAACAATGGAAAAGTGACGCCGGTAGTTGAGGAGTGGCGACAGCGAACGTGGTTTCCAGAAGCTCCGGCGAAATTATTAATTTTTTTGTTTGTCCTTGTTGTACCGTGCATGGGGTAGTAAGATATATAGTGTAAAGTAGTGATAGGGTGTTAGGGTAGGTTTTGAAGTTAAGTTGGGTTATTTAGCTGAGCCTTAGAGAAGTACGATTATTGGGGTCATGTGACAAGCTTTGTTTAAACGTTTGGCTGGCTAGTGTGACCGTTTTTACGGAGAAGTTTGTGACGACCGGAACCGAGAGGTTTTGTGTTTCTTAACGTTACCCTCATTTAGGTGGATAGCGCGATCCAGGAAATAGATTGTATAGACAAAGAACGGTTAGTTTTTTTTTTTTGCCTTATGTGGCTTTTTTCGTGGCAGCCTTTGAAGAGGCAGACCACGGGGTGTTACACTTGGGGCTTTGCCAAGCAGGACAATGTGAGGGGATATTTTGAGTGAGGGGAGGAAAAAGGAGACGCCTGAACACTTAAAAAAACTGTGAAGTCATTTTTGAAAAAAAAAAAAAACAAAAAAACAGTCGTTTTTGATTTTATGTTGTTTAAAATATGTTTATTCTCACATATACCAAGTCCTATATTACGAAACCGCCTATTCATGTCAGGGCAGGAGAAAAACATGTGGACTCTTTTTTTCTCGCGGACTACACTGTGTGAACCAATGAAAACCTTACATTACGTGCAGATTCCGAATGATTTTTATTAGAACTTGTGTTGAAGAGAGTCCGATAGGTGCAAATTCGGATAAGACTCATCTTTTTCACCGCGGGCGAAGCCATCGCTTGCAACTCGCCGACAAGCGCCTTCCGTCGACCACTTCACTGGGAGAAAATTATTTCCCAAAAAGGCGTGTCGCGATCTTTGGACACGCTTTTATCCAGGAAGAATAAGCTACGCATGATTGTAATTTCGGGTTTATTGGGATGCTTAGAGCGTCTATACTCTAAGAAAAAAAGGGTGTATTATTACACCCTTTGTCCCATTATAATACACCCCAAAACTTCAATTCGACGTACAGCTCACTGACGTCGAACCGACGGCACCAACTTTAACAAGCTGCTTGATAGCCGTTTGGTACAACCTATTAAAATAGCTAATGTACGTATCATTGACTACAAAAAATAAAATCGGGGGTTTTCTTGGCCCTACTACAAAACCTCAGTGTTTTCCTTCCCTTGTCTTTAATACGTACTTTAGCTTTTTTAATAAGTAATAACGCTCCTCTATTAATCCCCTCGAAAAATTTGGGGCCGTCTGGTCGACATCAATGCGCTGTACTTCGAACTGTAGTTTTGGGGTGCATTATATGGGACAAAGGGGTGTAAGACGACACCCTTTTTTTTTTAGAGTGTACATTCAGTTGTCACCACAAAAGGACAATCTCATAATCGACCTCAGCGCCCCTTTAATACTTCACCATGTAGACAGGGTGATTGATGGCAAGACGAACGCGAAAAAAGAAGGAAGACAGGGAGGAAGGCGAAGGGGAGATGCGTTGCGACGTGTGATGAAGTTGGTGCTATCTGGAAGAAACCTCATTTCCGATTTGGGGGGGGGGGGGCGAAGCAGGCAGAGTTCATCTGCAGGATCTGTCAAAGACAGGTAGACATACAGGTAGAGCTTAACGAAGAAGGGGGGGGGGCAAGGGTAGAAAAGCTGGTAGAGAAACTGCGAAAAGAAAGAGACTGTCGGGCGGCGCTAGAGGCCGAGGTCAGAGAGCTGAAGGAGAGCCTGATGGCAAAGAGTGAGAGCGTAGCAAGGCAGTTGGAAGGGTTGTTCGAGAGATAGAGGCAAGGGTAACGGCAGACGGAGAGACGTGAGGGGCAGTGGAGACGAAACTGGAGGGGTTAAAACGCAGAGAGAGTCAGATGGTAGGCGCGCAACAGGTGGGTGAGCCGAGGACTGAGGGTAGGAGGGAAATGCAGGAGGTAGACAGGACGCTGACCGAAATAAGCGGCCAACGCCGGCTTTCAGCCAGATAGTCAGAACAAGTGTGGCCATGGGAGGACAGACAAACACAGCATCAGAGGGCACGAGAAGGAAAGCTGACAGAACATGGGGAAAAGGAGGCAGAACTCAGAATGGTGGGGGTGTTTGGAAGTTCGAATCGGTCAAGATGGATAGAGGCATTCCGAAAGACGGTGAGGTATGATAAGAAGGTGCAGGTAGAGGATATGCCAGGCAAGAGTGTTAGTGAGGTAATAGATAGGGCCAAGGATAGGATCTGGGACAACATGAAGGGAAAGGACCTTAATTGTCATACACGCAGGGGTAAATGACGTATTCAAGTTGAAGGGGCGGCAACTGAGGAAGCAACTAGAGGCGAGAGCGACCAAACTCCGGGCCGCCTTGGAGAGGTACACATTGTATTGTGCACCATTCCCGAGGTCCAGAGAATGGGCCGGAAGTAGCCGGGCAGTTTATTGAGGTGAACGGAGTTATACGGGAGATGAGGAAGCCCTCAAACACGCCGTGAAGGATATTAACCAGGAGCAGTGATGCCAATTTAGCGGATTTTCCGCTAAATCTGGCGGATTTTATTTTTTTCTGACGGGAAAAAAATTAGTCTAGCGGCTAGCGGATTTTTTGACGGGCCTTTTTCATACATGGCGGATTTCTGGCGGATTCCTCACGCAATGCACCGATTCAAAATCCTCCTGCAAAAAATAATTTCCGTGTCCTCTAAAAATGCAGAAATTGTTTAACTTCAGCAGGGTAGGAGGGCTCCTGGTCAGTTGCTGCGCACGTCTCAGACAAACAAATCCGTGAGGCTTTAAAGCAGCGATCGCTTTCTAGGCAAGATCCCCTGCCCGGCAACTTGCGTACAAGAAGCTCTACGGTCTGATGAATGACGGCGATGAACCACTGAAGATTCTGCAAGCGTGGAGGACGCGGTGGCTATCCCTCGAAATAGCTGTATCAAGGATCGTAGACCAGTGGACCGAATCGAAGACGCACTTCGAGATGGCGAGGCGCCCTGAAAAGTGCTATGCGGCAGAGGTGCTGTATGGTATGTACGAAAACCAGATCAATCTGGGGTACTTGCTTTTTTGAGACCGATTCTGACAGATGTTCAGAAGGTTAACAAGGCATTCGAGGCGAAAGATGTGGATCAAACAAAGCTGCTGAAAGACCTCATGACTTTGCTTTCGAGCTTGGTTCATAAAGTCGTAATCCCGACAGAGCAGATGGACGTTCTGACGTCCAGACTTGAGGACCACTTGAACCCCAAGCCATATCTGGGCTACCTGTTTGAGACGTACGTTGACAACATGAAGGCTGAGAAGACCGACGGGTTCTCTCTCGCAGATGAAGCTGTGATGCGAGAAAGCTGCATAAGGTTTATTACCACGCTAGTAGATCAAATCAGACAGCGACTTCCCGACAACATCACAGTTCTCCAGAAGACATCACTTTTATCGGTCGAAAACACTTGGTGCGTCATGAATGAGCCATTGATTCCCCTGCTGGAAGCAATGGCAGTGCCCCTGAAACAATCGAAAAAATTCGAAACCACTGGAGCAAAATCACCCTCCTTAACTGGGAGCAAATATCGTCCACGCAGTCGTTCTGGTGTGAAGTTCACTCCTATAAGGACGCCTGTGGCGAAAATCCGTTCGCCGAGTTGGCCGGATTTGCCATGTCGATGCTGGTGCTGCCCTACTCAAATGCCGAAGTAGAGAGGACGTTTAGTCAGCTTAACAGTAAAATCCAAGCTGAGGAACAAGCTGAAGCCTGAAACAACAAACGCCATCCTCGTCGTAAGAGCGGGGTTGATGCGACACAAAAAGAGTTGTTTTGATTACGAGCTTCCTGTGGCGGTTGTTAGTGCAATCGGGACATCTGCAACGTATGTGCAACCAAGTCACCTTTCTGGTCCCTCAACAAGTACCAGCGGTCCTGTGGAGATGGTGTCAGACGACGACAGCGGTGACGAAGACCTCGATGTGTTTTTCGGTGACCTGTAAGTTCTTTTTTTTTTCATCAGTGTGAACTATTATAACTTTTAGCCTCATCTGTGATGAGGTTGACGACAACCGCAGCACTGAAGCCTCTAGTATTCTAGTTACACTTTTTGGAAGACTCTTTTATATGTTATTTCAGCTCTCATAGTTTTGGGGAGCTTTTAAGAATGATAAAGGTTTTTACCACACGAAATTTCACTGTTTTTTAAATAAAATAGGTCTTAGCGGGAAATTTAGCGGATATGTTTTAGAATCTAGCGGAATCTGGCGGATTTCTTATTGCTTTTTAGCGGATTTCTGACGCCCAGCGATGGCAACACTGAAGGAGATCTATGGGACTGAAGCACACCACCCTTTCTCTTGGGATGGCATCCATTACAGCGTGCCTTCGGGGTGGCAGGTGGGGTGCAGGATGGGACGTAGGGCTAGGAGTTTTTTAAAGGTGTATACGGGCCCGAGGAGAGCCCCTGTCTGACAAGGAAAGGGACAACAAGGACGGGTCAGACTAGACTCGCCGGAGAAAAAAAATGAGACGTTTACAAATCACTGTAATGCGAAATTAGAGCGCAGCTCAAGAGGAAGGTCTAGGGGCATTGGTAAAATGACACGATTAGGATTAAGAGCCTCAAGGAAGATTGTAAGGAATATTTGTGGATGAAAGGTAGTATTGGGGGTGTGCCAATACCCTTGGGATTTGTATGTTTGTCGACTGGAAATGATTCGAGGGAGGAAAACGCAGAGCACATAAGATGCATAAAAAGAGACACCAAGGAAATCCGGAAAAGACCATGAAGTACTAATCATAGGAGGTATGAATTCACATTTGGAAAAATTTTATGGCTATGCGCCAGGAAAAAATGTTACAGGAGTTATACGATGCCTTAGATCGGGCACTAGTAAACACACAAACCAAATCTCTGGGAAAAAGTCATATTGGAGAGGAACGACTCTCAATCGACAATAGACTACTGTATAACGCCCCACAAATTGTACAACAGAATTGGTTGCGTGGGAGCAGACAAAGAAGGAATGGAAAGCTTTGAGAGTGACCATAAACGAATTAAGGTTAATTTTAATAGGACACAGCAAGAACGAAAAAATAGAGAAGCAAGGAGATCAAGATAGGTTAGAGTAACACACAGCTGAAGGAAACATCAAAACGAATTGAGGACACAGTAGTCATAGATGCAAATAAAGAGTGGTCGTACAATGACTTAGTAGAAATATTCAAAAATGAGTTGAAGTGAAACCAAGCCATATATGAAGAACAAATTCAAACACAAGTTAAAAAAGCTGGTGAAATAAGGAAGCCAAAGCAGCCATAAGTCAGAGACATGGGGCATCCAGAAAGCATAGACGAGTAAAAAATTGAGATGCTTCAGCTGGTGGAATAGAGAAAAAATTGAAGGACTTCTAAAGAAAGAGATTAGTGGCATATGCTTTGATTTAGGACAGTATCGTAAAATAAGAAATTACAATGACAAGGGATATTAACCAAAATGATAGCAATGCAGCCAAGACGTTTGTGAGCACATACGTTCACAGGGTAGAAAGACAGTTATGCGCCACAACTCATTACCCACTGGTGACGGGGCACATGTAAAAGTGAAGAAAGCGTGCCAATACATTAAGAACATAATTAATGAAATGTTTTCATATTAAGAGCTGCCTGAAACCACGGAAAGAGTAGATTGTAGTGACAGCCAACCATACCTTAGCGAAGTACCACAGATAACGCCGAGGCAACGGAACAGAGCCGAAAGCCAGGTTTCAGAAGAGTCATCAACTGGACGAGATGGCATACCAATAAGAATTCTAAAACGTATTGGCAGAAAAAGAAAACGTTTTGCTGCACCAAAAATTACAACAAAATATCGTTTGGGATTGGTACACGAGACTTGGCGACCAAGCAGGGTGAGTTTACTGTACAAGTGCAAATGCCATAGGGACAATATCAAATCCTACCGCCCCATAACGGTAACTTATGTCCTATACAGACTAGCAATGCAGGTGGTGAAGGATAGAGTAGAAGAATGGTCTGAAACAAAAGGAATGTTAGGAGAACTCCAGAATGATTTTCTCAGGGATAGGAGACTAGAAGATAATTTGTGTGCGGTCCCGCAATGTATAGAAATAGCGCAGACAATCTATGTACGTCTATGGACAGCATTTTGAACCACATGCAGTTTACAATAGCGTAAATCGGTAAATTCTGTGGACACAAATAAAAAATCAGGTTTAAACATGAAATTGGTGACTTTTGCACAGTAAGTATAAATAGACAACGCTTTAACTATTAGATGGGAGTTTGAAACCACAGAGCCAGCAGCAATAAAGCGTGGGCAACAACAGGGATGCCACCTGTGGCCTCTACTTTTTATGATACTCTTAATACAATGGAAGAAAAGACCAGAGAAAATTGAATTGGGCTACAGGATATTGTACACGGAGGAAGGGAAAACAGTGAGGCAGAAATCGCCAAGGCTGATCTACGCAGATGATATTATGCTATTACCACGCAACCAAGAAAAGTTGCAGAAATTTATTGGAATTGGAGATTTAGAAGGGATCGCTTTCGGATTTAAATTCATGTGAACAAAATCTTAAATTATGTTTATACCTTCCTCAATGAAGATTCTTTAAAGATCCAGATAAAAAAAATATGGTGGACAAGTAAAAATATCTGGGAGTGTGGAACTACGAAGAAAAGAAATACCTTGATGCATTTGAGAGACATATAATTGGTGGGGATAAAATATTTCTTTCATTATGGGGCACCGGGAGTTATGGAACTTCAATATATACGAAGTGGTGCCAGGAGTAGGGAAAGGCGTAATGCTACCAAGTTTGATCTTTGGTAATGCAGTTATGTGAATAAGTTTTTAAGTTCCATCAAAATTCGAGATAAAACACAGGTGTTTTGGCATGATAGCTCTAGTGGCACATGGGAACACTCCAAACGAGAAAGTGTAAAACACAGGTGTTTTGGCATGATAGCTCTAGTGGCACATGGGAACACTCCAAACGAGAGAGTGTAGGTGATTTGGGCTGGTCATCGTTTCATAGCAGAGGTGCACTGGGCTATTTACATTTTGACCTACTATTAAGAGAGAGGAAGGACACTCGGAGGGCGCATAACATCTGTAAATACCTGTATATCAAGAGTGTAAACACGAGATGAACGAAACGGACACCAAAGATTATGGTGACATTCCTGCAGACGGGCAATGGGGTTTAGCATACGCGTTCAGTGGAAAAAGCAGTTATGGAGGCAGAGATATGTATGTGAAAACAAAATGCAGAGGAAATCAGATTTAAAAATTTCTAAGTGACAAAACCAAGAAAGAAATTGGAAGATTTCTTCGATAATTTTTCAGGGAGCGCTCTGCTGTGTGAGAGAAGGACGGGAGTCCTAAGAGGAAAACATATAGGGCCAAATTTGAAAACAGAGAAAATGTGCGCTGCATGTAAAGAGGAGACGGAAGCAATTGAGCGTGCGATTCTAAAATGTGATCAGCTTAGCCCTGATCTTCTCGAAGGAGCGACGAACAAAGAAGTAGACTCTCGGTTTCGCTAGAGAAGCGAAACCGGGAGATACCGGTTAAGGGGGGGGGAAGGGCGGGTTTCAAAAGAGTAGATGCAACGAAGAGAAGATTGAAATGTGGGCGGAAATTATATAGAGAAGCTTCAATTAAGCACAAGTTACTAGCACAGCATGCGAGAAAGGCGTTACAAAGAAAAATGCCGACTCCCTCGAGCGTGGCTCTTTTCAAAAGTTTCAGACCTGTCCCGCAGTAAGTCGGGTGTTAGGTCACGCCGACAAGGCTCGCCCAGAGGAAAGTTGGCGACTTCCACGCCGGGGGAGGAGGCAGTGGTTGATGATAGTAGTTTTGCTCGATCCCCAAAGGTCTGCCTGGCGATGATCTTCATGTCCTGGTTGTAGAGAAACACATTGGCTTGAAAGGAAAAAGGGCAAATCAGGTTGTCTGTTTTGTATTAGGCTATGTCATGCAAGCTACATCCCATTAAATAGGGCATAGCCGTCATCATTCATACATACACTCACATTACCCCAAAGTCCTAACCAACAATACTCTCGTGCATTAGTGCAAGGGCCCCATACTGACGACGTCTGTTAGGCAACCCCAACCCATCAACGAAAACTAATATGCTGCATGAAAACATATGGGGTCGCTTTATTTAGTGTTATCGACGGCTGACTGATTCAACAGCCTACAGACGCCATTCTGAATCGCTCATTCAAGGCTCTGTTCACATAATTTGTTTTTATTGTTGAACACCACAGTTTTTCCCCAACTGAGAAAGCAATTATAGCTTTCCTGCGGATGTTTAGCAAATTTAGAATTTGGCGGTCTGTCCTTGACCGCAATCAAGTGCTCAAGAAGCCTATCATTTAAACACTGTTTCGTCTGTTCAACGTAGGAGAACACACATGCAATTAAAACACTTATCACATACTACGCCGACCAAGTATCAACGGGGGCTTTCTTGTGCCGTTTTCGAAAACTTTGAGCTCCATCCACAAACAGCGTAAGCCTGTTTAAAATAAACTCGGAACAGAAAGTCATCCTAGCCTTGAGCCTCCCGGCAACCGCCAACAAGTTGTGGGAAAAAATTATAGACAAATGGAATACTGACTACCCTGTTTGCATTCTCCATTTCTTTCCTCACCACTCCTCTGAATCCCTTCAAGCACTTTTTTCCGTCCCTCTCCACAGTGTTGCTTTTATGTCTTGCCTCTTCAATAGGCAGCAATTGCTTCCTAACAGCTACTTGTACTTTGTGCTAACAAGATTTTCTTGGGCGGCGTTGACTAGAAAAGACATCACTACATCACGTTGGAGCGATTTTGAATGCCAACTTTTATAAAGCAGCAGGGCGTTTGCTACGAACTTGCCGTATTCTCAGCGCAATCCCCCCAGCGTGCTAAAACCTCACATCCGAATACTGCAGCACACCTTCATCAGGCTCCTCAATGCTAGAGATCAACTCAGGCGCTGCCTATACTGTTACCTATTTTCTCTTCTGTAGTACCTTCTTCGCAACCGAACATATAAAAATGTCATGAACCTATCTCAAAATTCATATCTACCCTTTGGGGAACTATAGTACCGCTTGCTACAAGGTCACGCCCAACGGAGTAAAATAAACCTCGGAAAATTCCGTCACCAGAGACGAACCGATGCACACACCTTCCTTTTGAGCAAATTTACTCCAAAAAATTTGATCACTGCAGGTTTCAGACACAGTTACGCTAGGTAACCACGAACTCCCTACGTCTATCTCGGACTGCGACTGTAACCAAACCAACTTTTCTTGTAAGAAGTCCCTTAACCTTGAGAGAAGCAATGGCTGACGGAGTGAATAGTACGTCTCTAAAGTGAAGTGACATGACATCGCACTTTTTCTGGTGGACAAATGATAAACAACTTACCAGTTTTTTTTTCTGATTTTCTGACAACGTTTGGTCTGGTCTTCTCGATTGATGAGAGGCAGCTTTGGGGGAATGTCGATAAAACTTTCTGATAAATACCATTTTAATTTACAACTGCCCTTGCTGACAACATAGGCTTGTGGTTTTCTTTTTTTCGAAATTACTTGAAAAAGAACGAATCATTTGTAATCCCTGCAACTTTTGTGCGACTTTTTTGGATCTGGCAATAATTTTGTATTTCCGCCCTTTTTTATATGTTAGAGATTAACCTTTCAGGGTTGGAACAACTCCCCTACCGCTGGTCTTGAGTTCCCTTGAAACAGGGGATCAGGCTGAATCGCAAACGTTCCTGTCTTGTCCGTCTGAAGCAAAAAAAAAAAGATTAAAAACTTGACACTCTTTCTTAAGGACCCTTACTGTCGTAACATCCCTTTTTTCAGGCCTATTTTTAGCATCCACCAACATCAAAAATCCCTTGATCGACTGGTAAACGAACCGTTGCCTCGCATCCACTAATATTTTGTGTAAATATGTAACATCAACCAGCGCGAGTGTTTACTTACTATTTTTTTCAAGCATTTTACCTGATGCAGCATTGTTCCATGTTCGTCGTTGTATCTCTCATCTCTTCCATCATTCTCGGTGTTTGTGTTCCGCTGTTCAGTGGTTTGCGATTATGTCCTCGTGCTGCTGCGTTTAAAACGGACTTGATTTACCTGAAGTTCTGCTTAAGAAGGAGTTTCGTCGACCAGGAGAGGCTCAAGTTCATGTCATCTAGTGGAGCGGCCACTAGAAATTCAGAAAGTTCTCAAATCCTACCGCACAGGATCTGCGGTAGGATTTGAGCACGAAACGCCCCCGCTGTGTGAAGATGCGTTTCGTAGTTCTAACGAGTAGAAACTCTGGAAGGAGAGTGTGGCACAGAAAAGGAAAGATGTTTGGTCAAAAGCAAAAAATAGCGATTAATAAGAATGGGCTTCAGTTTTGACAGGGAAAGTTCACGGGGAAGCTAGAATGGGCAGGATAAAGCGTGTCCGATTTAGTATATTGTGTTAAACCCAACGAATGTGATCGTGTAGAACCGTTCGGCGTCTTTTTATAGAAAAATGGCCCAAGTTTTGTCTGTGTTCAGCATCGTTAGCATAGCTGCGAATATCCCAGTGGATGGGAGACGAAAATTCGTCGACCAGCCGATCAAGGCAGTTTTGAGGTTGGGGGTTGCTAAAAGAGGGCCTGAAAAAACTAATTTCACTGCAGCAAGGTGGGAAAAAAGATAGAAGTTGGTAGTATTTCGTTGCTTCAGGCATAAAAAAGAAAATTTCGCGATTCTGCCTGATCCGTGTATTAGGAAAAATCAAGAGCCGCGGTTGGGGGGTTCCTTTAGCCCAGCAAGGTTAATCTGAAACATATACAAACTTAATGTTTTGAAAATACTGCATAAGTGTGACGTGGAAAAAGTCGCAAAAATGTTGGAGAGATTACGAGGGATTCGTTGTCTGTAAAGCTTTTTTAGATTACCAGAGGCCTATGTTTCCACTCAAAGAAGTTGTAAAGTAAATATTATACTTGGCTGAACGTTGTGTCAATATTTCTTCAAAGCCGACTGTCATTAATCAAGATAACCAGTCAAATTGTTCTAAAAAAATAAAAAAATTGGTAAGCGGTGCAATGTCTGTCTACCACAAAACGTGCATGTTATGCCACTTGACATTGAAGATATATTATTTCCTTCGTCATCCTTTGCTACTCCCAAGGCTTAGACATTTGTTAGACGCAAATTTGGTACGGTTCAAGATGCATTACGGGAACGTCGGAGGAAGTCTATTTTAACCTAAAATAACTGTATCTGAAATTCACAGCGATCGAAACCGAGGGAGTACATTTACTGAAAATGGATGAGTATGTATTAATTCGTCCCTGGCGCCGGCGTTTTCTAAAGTGTATTTGTCTTCGTGCGACGGTTCCTTGGGGCAAGTGGTACAACCGTTTCCAGAGCGGTCGATCGTGATTAGGAAATACTTCTGAAGACATTTTGATATATTCGGTTGTGAAGCAGGCATTACAGAGGAACAAAGGGGTCAAAGTACAGGCAGCTGTTGAGTTTACCTTTAGCACTGAGGAGTCTGAGGAAGGTGCGCTGTAGTATTTGTATCTGAAGTTGAACACACTGGACGAGTTGTGGTGGGAACTTGGCAAGCTCGCGGCAAAACCCTTGTTGCCATACAGAAGTTGTCATTTGAAATCGGTCAAAGCGAGGTGTAGTGATGCCTTTGCTAGACAACGCTCTAAACAAATTTTGCCGGAACAAAGTACAGGAAGTTGTTAGAGGGAATTGGTGCGCTTAAAGCAGGCGGATAAAGCACACTAAACATGCCCGCCAATAAAAACAAAGTAGCGTATAGGTTGCGAACACAGTGTTTCTTATTGTGATGATTTAGTGGAAGCTAAATGTATTTAGAATACATTGTGTGTGTTTGCATTGGATACATGTACAACTTGAAGTAGGCCATTACTATACTTCGGTGAAACATATTGTGTCTCTATTTGAACCTTTAAGTTCCGAATGACACTTGTGTAATGCACGAAGCTAAACATGATATTATAGTAAAACAAGCGCGTTGTATACTGAAACATAGTCTTAAGTTCACGCCATCTTGCACAAATAAGACTGTTGGCAAAACACAAAAGCGAAACAAAAATAATTCAAAAACGGTGTGTTTCGAATCTTCAATGATCATATAAGGAATTTCGAAACATAACTTCATGCACAATAATAATGTCATAGCAACCCCAAACAATATCATTAAAAGAAGTAGATCTGAAAACAAATATTTGTTAACTAACTGTCGCATTTTAGAGACAAATTTGCAAATAAGAAATTGTAATGATATACCTTTTTCGCTTATTTGCTTTCGAATTCATTTTATACCTGTTTTAAGAGAAGTGGACATTACTACGGCATGTATTAAAGTAGTCAATTAACAATAATTTATTTTAAAGACCTTGGATTAGAAGTAGCATAATTCCAGAAAATTGCATCTCTACTAAACACAGGGTGTTTAGTAGAGATGCAATTCGTCGCTTGAATTTACAATGACCCATTCATTTACAAATATAAAAATATAGCAATAATTTAATCCCACTGGCCTTGGAGGAGAAATCTGAGTCTACTTTGTATAATCTGCACAATATGCTCGCGTTTTTCAGATGTATTCCTCAAATACGCCAATACAATTTTCCAGCTGCCAGGAAGACTTTCTTTGACAAGGAAGAACATATTCAGAAACATAAAAAAAGTGTCTACGTGGTTGGCGAAACCGACAAAGATGAAACCGTATAGGCACATATTGGAGACGCACCGTTCCGGGGATAGTACAATCAGGACTATGTTTGTGCGCATGAGGCGTAATAGAGTAGAAAAAAGACTCACTTACGTTTATTTCCCATTAAGGACTTATTTCGTTTTGGCCAAAGCAACGGGTGTGCTGAAAATGGGAAGCAGAATGATGATTGTATCAAAAATGCTTGGCAAAAGTTGCGGCGGGTTTTATATTCGTAGTTTCTGCGAGTAATTCAATCTGGATTTGTTTTGGCTTTGTGTTCCGGTTGATCTCTTGAATATTTACATTGCACGATCTGCACACATGCACACAAAAGAGCGCTTGTACGTTTACATTGAGGGATATAATATATAGGTGTCTACAATAACCAGGCTCGATATAATATGGGTCGTAAACATCGGCCATGACACGTAGCACTCTAAACTTAGCACCGGATGTGTTTTTCACAGGTTCGGTTTTATCTTGTTAAATTACAAAGCGTTGCTCCCTCTCCGTAAAAAAAGGTAAAAAACTAGCCTTGGTCAGCAGCGTACGGCGACGCAAACGACCGAGTCGAATGGTGGGGTGCGCTTGCCGTACGTATTGATGAATGGAGCTACCCCCTTATTGAGACTACTCTGAAAGACCTGTGTTTATTAAACTAACAAAATCTTTTTGTAATGTACCTTTTGGTTCAAAAAAAAAGGGGACAACCAAAGCGCCAAGGCGCCCCCACATTCGGCTCAATCGCCTGCATCTCCGTCCGCCGCTGACCCTGGCAAATTGTTTGGCGCAATTTTTCACAACGAGGGATCCCTACGCCTTGTAATGTTACAAAATAAAACCGACCAGAGAAATACAGCTTTGAGGAAATGTTTAGATGGCTACGTGCAGGCGCCGATTTTTACGGCCCATTTCAGATTGAGCCTGGTTACTGCAGACACC